>JBAJNP010012824.1:0-12893 GCA_036877545.1 Yasuhikotakia modesta | reverse complement strand
AAATTAGCAATCGTAGAACTTTAAAAATAACGTTAACATTTCTGTTACTGGCAGAGATGTTAGGGAAACGTTTTTACAACCTAAAATTGTTAGCTGGGAAGACTGTCTCTGTTATACTCTGTTTCAAAATAAACCAATCGGAGGTCAGACATCCTTTGAGGCGCTGTGGGTGGGCAGAACAGAAGTTGTCAAATGTTTCTGATCTTCACACACACATACACACCCCTCACATCTTAAATGCATTTATTTGTCTATCTGTCTGTGTGTGTGAAGAAGGGACTGACTGTTTTCATAATCTTAACTCTCCCAACTGACAGTATTTGTCCTAGATTAGAGACTGTCGACAACAGTGTGAATGAGAAACTTTATTATGATCTGGATCACAGTCATGACCCCTGAACTCGTTCACACACAGAGTAAACGTTACTGCTCACAGATTGTCTTTTCACAGCTCAAGAGATCTGTTGGAGTTCTCAGTTACATTTCATTTAAGTGCTTTGTCTCAAATGTTTCTCCTAAATTTGCTTTGAAGAGTATGCAGCTATGACATTAATGTATTTTATAGCTACAGTAATCTGATTTGGAAAAATACTTGTGTTCATATTAAACATTTTAACACTATTGCAGACTTGTCAAATCTGAGGTCAGTTTGGATATTTTTGCGATCTCATCTGAAACTCAAGTGAAGATGTAAAACTTCTGTGTCTTTTTCAGGAGAAACATTTTTTAAAAACATTAAGACTTTAAAAACATTTCCATTTTTTCTCAGTTTAATCTCATTGCTGTCTTTGAGAAACTATTGAGATAATGTAAAGATCTCATCTGTGTTTTTTCTTTTGGGAAACTTAATGCATGTGTTTGTCATAATCTTGTGGCGTTTCAGTCACAAATACGTTATTCCCCCAAAATGTCAGCCACAGATTTTAATCATTAGGGCAAAACACATTATTTATGTGACTGTTTGTGGGCCAAAAGTATTTGCTTTCATGAGAAATGTGATGTTTGAACATTTTATGAACATCATTTGCATAAATCTGGGACTGGGAGCGTTTTGTTGAAAACATTGGCTGTTTAATTTATGAAAATGTCGCTTCATTCCTCTTGAGTTTGCCTGTGATCTGATAACGCTGTTATTTTACAGCTTTATTGAAATGTTTTGCGTTCAGCCATTTTGCTTCTCTGGCACAAAGCGTTCCCTCAGCTCCCACAAGGCTTGACCCTTGCTGACATTTCCCCTCAGCCGTGATAAAAACATTTATCACTGACCCTACAGAGATCAGAAGTGTGACTGAGGGTGTTTTAGATCTTTCCCTCCAGCTCTCTCTCGCTCTCTCTCTCGTTTTACCTCTCTCACCCCAATCTCTCTCTCCTTCAGGCTGCAGAACAGAGGAAACCTCAGCCGAAGAAAATTTGTTTTCATGAAGTCTGACAGATATTTTTTTAAAAGGTCAAATGCTTCAGCTGATGTTGTTTCTGCTCTTTACATGGTCAGTAAAGCGGATGAAACACAGAACAAGGAGATAGAGATAGAGAGAGAGAGAGAGAGGGAGAGGGAGATATAGAGGGAGCTACTGACGAAAAACTTGCAAATCGCTGGTCAAGACATTTTGACAAATATGTTAATGTAGAAATAACACAAGGTCACTTACTTCATAGGCGACACCTTGTTTATACAATATATGATAAATGAAGGGAATAAAACTCTTAGAAACTGTAGATTTTTGTTACTAAATCATGCAGATATTTGCTAGTGGAGCAATTTTAGATCCATGTTAGATAATGAAAGATATATTTTTGTCTGCTAAAACATGCCAACAAAGTTAAACATATAATATAATCTAGTTAAAATCATCTATGACTGTTCATGTTTAATGGATGTTCAAATGTTGGCTTTCAAACAGGCAGGATTAGGATAAGAGCATAAGACTTATAAATTGACCGCAGACTGTGGTTTGTCATTATTTAATGAAAACTTTGTAAATGCATTTTTCTTTCAAACTTTTCTTTTAAAACATAAAGTGTTCAGTTTACACCCTGTTCAGGAAACTGTCTCATCCGTTCTTAAAGCGAGCTGGACTTCACACAACTCAAACATGTGACACATATTCACCTAAGATCTGAACATTAGACCCATCCGATGTCACGTTTCCTATAAAACACACCAGCATTTCCTTCATAAATACCATGTGGCGTGTGTCACTATTGAGATGTCTGTAAAAAGACTTACTACTTAAGTATTTACAGCCTGTAAACGCAAGCCAAACGCACCTCTGAGCTCTTTCAATGACTTCAATCACCTACAAAGCCTTCAGAGCTGAAAACACAACAGTTTCACATAACCAAGAGCTACACCTCTGTTCTTCATTAGCTATTAAAAGCCTGTTGTTTTTGTAGGAGGAATAAGTGACCCTAAGGGGCATCAATACGGCTTGTGGTTTGAGTTTGGATGTAAAGCCATACTGGATTACTTCCCCCGAAAAGCACCAAACCCAGTTCCATCCGGCTGACTCAGAACCCAACCCCATCCTATACATCTCTCTCTATCTCTGTATTATATGAACAGCTGTATAAGACAATGCATGTGTCTGATTTCTTATGGCAGATTTTTGCATGCTAATGACACTGCTTTCTGAGTAGCTAACAATAGCAACCTAGCGTTGAAAGCATAAGATTTCTCCCTTCACCACGGAGGACATGTTGTTGTTGAGATCATGGTAACGATGAAACTGGACTTACTGGGAATATAATGGCTGTACCAAACCTTTATCATGTATGATATTTTTAAACCGGTTAACCAATGTTAACTCTGTTATAGACAGAGTTATATATGTTATATATGTTAGCGTTATAGACACAGGCCTGTATTTAGACAGATGTCTGTAGCTCAGACCTTGAGAACAGCTTTCTGACTTTACTGACTTTGAAATGTTAAGCTTTCAGTGGCTGAAATGTTTAGATTAGCAAAAGCGATGTAAATAAGCGCGATGAAATATGGAAGTGAGCTGTAAACAGTTCTTCTATCTTAGGTCAGCCACATGTGCGCGTCTGTGCCAACGCGCGGAGCCTATTGCGCGTCTGAGACGCGCTCCAAACGTGCGCACCGCGCGCTCGCACCCAGCTGATACTTTGCAATTTGTTTTTCTTCCCTTCAAGAATGTAAACGATGCCTCGCTGCTGTTTTTTATTATAGGTTTCTATGGCAGGGTTTGCTGATGTATTTCCTGAGGTCAGGGCTGTTGCGACGCGCACTGTGTCGCCATATGGAGTCAACAGCTCCATATCTCATAAAGTCAACAGCCGGAATAATGGACTCAACACTTCACGTATCTGTGCACGTCTTCCTGAGCCAAAAGAGGGACAAAAGTCGATCAGTTATGAGCTTTCAATTTGATTTCTTGGGTAAGTTTTATCGATACTTTTATATTCAGGTGTAAAACAGGTTTCACATTAATTTAAAAGAAATTACACTTGGTTGAAATGTTTAAGATAGCGAATAAAACTAAACTTTGCAGAAAGGTAAACTATCACGGATGTTCAGCGCCTCCACGCAACCGTACGGGAATTTATACGATGTCTCCCCACCAGGTGGCGCGTCTGGAGCGCGCAACGGACACGCACAGGGTCCCCGTCCGGCTCAGATCCGCTGAACGCGCCTCGCTGCTGCCCGACGTGCCACCAGCATCCCGGAGGAACCTGTGTGGTCTGACGTCACACAAAATGTCTTCCTGTCAACAAAGCAGAGATTATGAAAATCTGAAAGAATAATAATTTTGCTATTACTTTTGATTGCTATTTTTTATAGTCTTTTCACAAGTAAAATTCATACAAATGAAACGCACTGAAAACGTCACATGCCTGCAACGAAATTAAAACTAAAATTGAAACTAAATGAAACTAGTCAGACTTGTATCTCTTATTTACACAACTATGATCTTCCACCTTTAAAGTTTGACCCTGCGAAAGTCTATGGCAAGAATTACTAATGACTTCTCAGGTTCAGCAAACCCGGACACTTCATCTGTCTTCACTGAGGTCGGGGTGACGAACAGACTGATGGTTTTGGGGCGTTTAAAATCAGTCTGTCGTTTCTTCATCGCAAAAAGCCGCAGTTAAAAGTGACAGCTGTATATTTACCTTGACTAATACAAAACGAGGCCCAACTTGCATTTTAAAACTTGACTTTCTGCTTTATGTTGTAAAGATATGAGATTTTGTTACTTGAAACTCAGCTGCAAAAGTAAAGACAAAAAGCACAATTATTATTGCTTATAATGTTGTGTTGTGCAAATATAGGCTACATATTTAACTAAGCATATCATTTATATGTGATGCATAACTTAAATGCATTAAATGTAGCATAATATGTCTCCAAATTGTATCTTTTAAAATAGTTCTTCATTGTTTCATTTCATTAAATGCTTAAATCTTCGAATTGGTCGAGGATGCACAAACTTTATTTCACATATAAAAGTTAGAGTGAAGTTAAATCCTCTGACATACAGCCAGTGGAGGAAACTTCACCAGTATATTGGGGGTTTGGCTGTGTGACGTCACGGGTTGGGTTACAATAAAGAGGCGTTTTGACTTTGGGACCACAAGACAGAGCAAGAGTAAGAGAGAGAGTTTGTACCCCGAGTAACCAAATACTCACAGCGCACAACCGCTGGACCACAGCTGTGTGAACCTCAATGGCTTTCCCGTGTCTCTGCTGAGAGAACATGCAGAGGAAGACAAACGCTTCTCAGATCCGCCCGAAACTTTTACACTGACTTCTCAAACTTTCTGCCGCGGCGGGGAAACTTGTGACTCGCTTGTGAATTCATTTTTTGGATCGTCCCGTTTCAGCAAAAACTGGTAAATACTTTTTTGCACTTTTTTTGTTGGCAGATGGCAAACGCTTGTCTGCGCATTGCTTATGTTTGCATACTGCACGAGTTAACAAGAAACGTGTATGTTAAAGTGCATTTAGCAAAATTTAAGTGTAAGACATGTCCTGTAACTTAAATCTACTGTCAGTCGCTTTGGATAAAACCGTCACCAAATGCGTAAAAGTAACGTGAACTGCAGCATTTAAAGTGTTAAGGTTCGGCGGGGATCTGAGCAGGTCAGCAGGTGGAACGCATCAAAACTTTCGCTGATGCTGTTTAGTGTTACAGAAATTTGAGTTTTTGTTTGGGTAAATACATTTTATTTTCGCTGAATAGATGTAACAAAAACATTCTGCATAACATTCACTGATGCGCACGTCTAAACTGGAACGCTGTGTGGGAACGCATACAATCTCTAATGTTAAATTAATACAAGTTTAGTCTTATAAAAACGAGTAGTTTTGCAAGCTTTCGGTTTTGTTTATGAGCCTAACTTAGCCTCCATTTTTTTTTACTTAAAATGCGTGGCCATGCGTGGTAGATGGTGCTGGGTGGTGTACATGAATGAACACAAACTCATGATGCAGAAAACAGAAAAAAATAGCTGTTATTCGTTTGTTACCTTTCAGTTTAAAAGCTCTTTGTATAAATCATGTCTCGCTGATTCAGCAAATGTCAAGAGTAAAATAAACATATTTAGAGGTAACGAAACAAAATCCAACACGAATGTTAATCATAAAATCCATCTAATAACAAAAAAGCAAAGCATCTTATTTTCAGGTCATGTAGGCTTTACATTTTAAATCATTTTAAATGATTTTAACATTTTAAATTTTTTTAATGCATTA
Organism: Yasuhikotakia modesta; assembly: GCA_036877545.1. Classification (NCBI taxonomy): domain Eukaryota; kingdom Metazoa; phylum Chordata; class Actinopteri; order Cypriniformes; family Botiidae; genus Yasuhikotakia; species Yasuhikotakia modesta. The sequence continues at coordinate 7,177 of JBAJNP010012824.1, read as the reverse complement.
GAAAGTAAATATCAAATCATATTCATTTAAACAGAAAGATTTAATTTCACATTCAAACACTTTAATATAAAAAATAATGTAACATTATTTACATTAACAAATGAAAATAAATACAACCGCAATACGAAGTATTATGATATAAATGTTATTGCTTTGGAATCGTCTGTTTAATAGTGATAAAAAAATAGGTCATAATGCTAATATCAAAATTTGGTTTGTTAAGAAAACATAAAACTGGCATAAAAATGTTTGAATCCTAGTTAGAAAATGCGACAAATTTCGATATAACACTGAGCAAAGATAAAATATAAGACGATTGCAATAATACAAATATTAATATCTGGCCTGTGATATTTTGTGATCTGTCTAGCAACATGCAGCATCCATTATTTACAATATAAAACAGTGCATGTTTTAAATCCTGCAGTCCTTATTTTGTAGTTTATAGGGTTTAACATTAAACTACAAACCCAGATGCGCTGAAGACTGTAGGCCTTTAGCAGAATGGTTAGAAGAGTTACATGTGTTTGTGTATTTTGTGTTTAATGAATGGTTTGTTTCCGATCACATCCTCTGAAGGGGGCTGTAATACACGTTTATATTTCTCTGTGATCTCTATACGTGCGGTACAGACGTTCACACCTAACGAGAGATAAAACAGACGCGTTCAGCTGCTGATGAAAGCGTTTAATCTGAGCGTTTAATCCATCACCAGCATTGATAAACGCGTTATTGATGGAGGATCGTTCAGCAGAGATTATAGTATCATATATTGGTCAATACCTGATGGTTTGTGCACTGGATGGATGTGTGACTGCAAAACCGTGTTTCTCTTCATCCTGGGGACAACAGTGTTTTATCAACAGTGTTTTATAAATGAATGTTTAGATTAAACCCACTAAACGTGAAGTGGATAAAACGGCTGGGATCTATGGATGGGGTACGAACAGATTTGAGCAAATCGTGGTGTGATTGTGAGACGCTTTCATCAGTTTGTCTGGACCGGCATGGGGGTCAAATCTGGTGTGATTTATCCTGCTTAACCAGACACTGCGCGCAAATCCCACTAATTATCCAACAATGTCCCGGAAAAATGTCCAAGCACTTGTGAAATCCTACAACACTCTGAAAGATCTTTTCATCAGGTAAACTACAAAAGGTTCTCCACAAGGTTCTCCATGGAGAACCATCTAAACTTTGTGGATGTTTTTACATCAACAAATGCATTTTTGACCAACGAACATAAGAGCCACAAATAACGTTTTCACTGAACACAGTGCAGAAAATTGCCAAGTTCCCCAGTGATAATGGCGTCTGAGGGACACCCCGCTGGCGCTGAGGTTTAAAGGATAACTTAAGTGGATAGTTAAGGTGACATTTCCCCACTGTTGCAGAGGTATGCAGACTTCAAAGGGTTAAGGGTACGAGTCTGTTCTCGGGAGCGAGTCCTGATCTCCTCTAATGACCCCCGTAAGTAAAAGTCTATTACTTCTGCGCCATGATCAGAGCCTCCAAATCCCCGGGAAGCTTTGAGCTCCAGAAAGACTCATTAGAGCTTTTCCACTTTATATTGACCACAGATCAGAGTCTCACTCTGCATCCTGACTATCCAGCACAGAAAAACGCTTTAAGTCGCACATGCTTGTTTGTTATTCAGTCTTCAAACTTTTCCTTTTGTCTTCAAACACATTTAAATATTAGACAACGATTGCAGCCATTACCCGGCCTCTCCAAAATGTATCCTGATCCTTGCAGTTTTTTTTTCCAGCACAGCGATTTATTTCACGTTATGTTTATTAAACTGCTAAACTTTCAGAGATATTAGTAACGCTGTAAACACACCAAGCCAGTTTGGATGTGCACGCGCATATAGTTCAAGACGAGGCAAAGAGCGGCTGTTGTGTTTTGTGTCGGTTCCCATCCAACCTGATTCAACAGCCGAGGCAGGTATGTCACCGTCTATCACCTCCATGGCCACGGGCACTTTTTTGGCATGCAGAAATATGTGGAAACGTACATGTGCACAGACAAACACGCGCACAGTCACTCCTCTGGCAGGATGAGCATTGCTCTGCGTCTACTTGCCTTCAGTATGTCAGACGCGAGGTGTCTCTCTTGACGGGTAGAGTTTATGTCTTGACGTGTGTGGGTGTGTGTGTGTGTCTCTTGTCATTTTTTTGGAAAGTTTCTCCAACTTGTACGGACCTTAACCTGTTTTTGTCCCCACATGACAACACAATACACACTACAAACCCTGTGAACAGTTTCTTACATTTAGGACATTTTTCATTAATTGTGTGGAAGTTTCAGGGTTAGGGGAAAAGCAACAAACTTGAACTTTTATTATTAGCGTTTTGGAATTAAATGATGAGGGTGTTGTCTGATGTTTCCGTCTGTTTCTCCAACAGAAACTTCCTGTCATTTCTGGAGTTCTCCACACCCTCTATCCATCAGTCATGGGCAGTAAGACACTACCAGCACCAGTGCCCCTCCATCCCTCCCTGCAGCTGGCTAATTATTCCTTTCTTCAGACCTCAAACGGGCTTCATCTGCCTGCTGAACACATGCCCAGCATCTACAGCTTCAGCGCTCTCCACGCCGTCCACCTGCACCAGTGGACTCTGGGCTACCCGCCCTTCACTCTACCACACTGCACCATCTCAAAGTTGCCCGGCCTGGTGGATGCCCGCTTTCCTCTACCCTCAATTCCCCTGTTCCCCCACCTCATCCAGCCCACCAAGCAGGATTCCCCAGGGCCCGGTTCTGGAGCATCAACCAAAAGCAAACCCCGTTTTGACTTTGCCAATCTGGCAACGGCCGCCACTCAGGATGACGCCCTGAAGGCAGAAGATCTGAGCACCACCAACGGTCACATGCGTTCATCCTCTATAGGCTGCCTGCTGGACGCGGCCAAGCTCTCCTCGCCCGAAAGAAAGCCCAGCCGCGGGCGGCTCCCGTCTAAAACGAAAAAGGAGTTTGTTTGCAAGTTCTGTGGACGCCACTTTACCAAGTCCTACAACTTGTTGATCCACGAGCGCACCCACACGGACGAGCGGCCGTATACCTGTGATATCTGTCACAAAGCCTTCAGGAGGCAAGACCACCTGAGAGACCACAGGTAAAAACTGCTGATCTCAGATCAGTTTTTGTGATGAAAATTAATACCTGCCTATTTATAAATTAGTCCTGCAGTGAAACATAAATATTGTAATAGAAACTGTGACTACCTGTATTTTCAGTTCCAATTATGATCTCACCATTCATTACTGCACTAATACCCTCCCATCATTTCAGTATAAAATATTTGTTATTAAAATAATAACTTCAACAAAGTCAAGGAATGAGCCTTACAAAGCCTAAAGCACAAAAGACTCGCAGACAAACAAATCAGTTTTTATTTTTTTAAACCACGCCTGTCTTTGGTGATTTATGACATTTGATATTTCAGGGCTATAAGAATGATTTAAAGCCGTTGAGACACGCCAGCACAATCTTAAGTAATGATACAATCTTGGCTTCACATTGACTAATAATTATCACAAGTTATACATCATGTTTGGGATTTAATTAACACTCGAATACCCAAAGATTTGCCATGACAACGCGGCTAATTTCTGCACCAGCTAGTTCACAGCACATTTTTGGCAGCATGCTACAACTCCTCATTTAATCCTAGCGAAGCTCAGACAAAATCTGTTGTTTACACTGTAAAAAGTTCATGTCCGTTAACAAACCACACCCATTCTCAATCTTTCTCAGGTACATCCATTCCAAAGAGAAGCCGTTTAAATGCCAAGAGTGTGGAAAGGGTTTCTGTCAATCCAGAACTCTTGCTGTCCACAAAACATTACACATGCAGGTGAAGGAACTCAAACCTGCAAAGATAAAGTGAGACCACCAACGGGACACTGTTAAACCAAACCTAGAGACACAAGCCAAGAACATTGTCCTACCAAGGCCACAGAAACTACATCTGATGGCTGTGGATCTCTGCACAAGGCTTGACACCAAAGATGGAGTAGACCAGACCAAAGATCTAACTGAGGAGACACCTAACCTACAGATGCCTTAATGTTTGACTGACAGAAAGCTCAGCCGGACCGCAGCAGGGGCTGGACCATGGATATATGTTTCAAACGGACTGATTTGTTTAGGAAAGACACCTGCTGACATTCAGATCAGCAACACCAAAGATCTCAGCTATAGTGAGATGTGATTTTATCCTGCACTGCTCCGCTCTGAACAAACTGTTGTTTTATTCTTGTAAACAGCGATGTTTACAGATGTTGTTGATGATGAAGGTAAATCTTTTGGGATCTATGCAGTATGTGAGCCCTCCACAGCCCTGCATTTAAAATCCAAAGTCTATGCATCTTCAAATCATGTAATTTTTTGTACAGATTCCCTTTTGTATAACTAATATTTGGCACTTTAATCTGATTATTGATTATTTACATATACCACTGGATTCCTTAAACTTATTTTTGAAAATAAATAGTCCTTTCTTATCAAAAGCATTTGATGTTAGTCAGTTAAAACTCTAACACGTTTTGCAAAGCCCAAAATTTGGGGTACAATTTTGACAGAAAAGCACAGCCTACAAACAAAAGAGATTTGTCTTCATAAACTATAATGCAACTTTAAACAATAAGCAGGAATAAACACTGTCCTCTTTGCTTGACCGAGTAAATCAATAAATGAACCAGGAGTTGAGGACAGAGACTGACTCACATTTGCCTCAGGAAACAACATCTGTCTTCATTAGCATTAGCCAACGATTCTTCTCTGCATTTCAAATCATTTTCACTTTGTGTATTCAGTGCCATCAGATTGCTCAAAAGAACACACATTAATGCAAACAGTCACACCTGCAAACACAATTCACAAGTTAAACGTAGTGTTTCAATAGATGAAAGAGCTTTTTAAACAAAGAAGGATTTGTTAAGAGTGTTAGATCCCGTAACATTAATACTAGCTAAACAGTGATCTTGGACTTAAAGGAACAAAGCTATGAAAATTTTCATCACAAGTTCCTTCTCACAGGCCCAAATGTATTGGTTCATTTCCGAAACAGTTTCTCAAGCCACATTCGAACCCACACACACCATGAGAGTCCCAAACACTTTCACAACATCTGTGTCAAAGCTTTTATTTTAAACCAGAGCATGTCTCTTGGGTTTGCTTCCAGGAATTCTGAAGTGTGTGTGTGTTTGTGTGTGTGTATGATGTTAGTTTCCGTGCACTGTCATGATTACTTTAGTCCTGACATCATTTGCTTGGGCTGAAGCAGGGAAAAGATTCACAATTCTTCTCAGAATCCTCTCACTGTGTCATGAAACATGTAACACAAAATTCTCCACAAGCAATATGAATAACTGCAATTATATACACTGCTGGTCAAAATTTGGAAACACTTGACTGAAATGTTTCTTATCATAGAATCATATTTTCATCTGAAGCCATTTGCTTAAATGTTTAAAATTATAATTGCAAACAAAATTATATTAATATAAAATATAACTAATAATTGAGGGTAACCTTCAAAACTCTTTTAAAACCTTCTCAAGATGAGAAGATTATTTAGAGATTATTTTACTGTGTGATAAAATGTCAAGAAAACATTTTTGTAAAGTCTGTTGTGATCTAAGCTGCCCTGAAGTTTTTTCTGTACATACATACACAAAATAAATCAATAGAATATTGCTTATATAAATACTGTAAACTAAAATATAACCCACTATAGCAAAAACAATCAAGATCAAGAACTAGCCTAAGGGGAAATAAGTGAAAAAGTGCAAAAGTGAAAATGTTTTTCCTCATAATTACATACTTCAAGTCGACTGCAGTCAAACCGCTGTAACAGTGACCCTTCTCAAAACCTCAAATGCTCTGAGGACGATCCCAGTTTAATACAGGACGGTTTAACTGTCTTTACTGTGATTTTTGTATCGTAAGCTCAGTAAAGCCCGGACTGGCTGTTCATAAAAACTCATTAGTGTGTAAAAGAGGATCAGGCCGGAGCATAAAATCACTTCTGACAGAAGTATACGCCTGTCCTGACATTTATCGTAAACTTTAAACAAACAATCTCTTCAGATATGGTTTGAATTACAGCAGCAACTCTGCTGCTTGGTTCTGACTCACGATTGTGACCTTATTGCTATAATCACTCGTATATATTCTGTACAAGAGTTTTTTAGAGAAGGTCAACTGAGGGTGAGAGAGAGAAGCTACAGGATGGAGATGCCCTGTCCTTCATTCTTGTGGCTGCCGGGAACTCATCACTCCATCAACTGACCCTCCACAGAATGAGAGCCAGCGACACTCACACACACTTTACAGCCATGATGTTTTGACATTATAACATTTTACAGCGGTGAGAGAGCTGACGCAACAAATCAAACAACATCCGCGTATTCCTGTAAACCTGAGTTTGAGCGCACACACACACACATACACACACAAACACACACACACACAAACACACACACACAGCAGTGTTGCAATACACCAGCTAACAGGGAATGTTTGCTGAACATTGACTAGCGTTCCCTAAAAGGTTCCTCAGTTATCAAAAACTTCCTTGAAGTACTGTTATTATAGCGTTTTTTAACATTTATATATATATATATATATATATATATATATATAATGTTACATTATATAAAATAATATTTATTTGTAATACAACATTTTAAAAGCATTACAAAATGCAATATTGTTCTTACGTTCCTACATAATATTCATACACTGTCTAAAAAGTGGAAGTTCTGAACGTTACTAAATGAAAACATTATGAAACAATCTTAGAACCTAGGATTGTTAGCTGGAAAAATAGCTGGAGACACAGTTACACAAGCAGCGACAACATTATGCCACTGACTGATGATTTAAAGGTTCATTAAGGTCATATGGAGGGCTAGACAGTGGCTTTATGATGACACATTTAATACACAGGGGCAGGTTACATGCACACACACACACACACACAGGATGGGGTGAAGTTCAGGGTAGCAGGATGGAGGGAGGACACTGACAGACAGACGGACACACACAGGCCTCCTGAGTCCATGACTTCCTCAGACTGGAAGAAGAGGAAATCCAAACAGCAAGATGTGGCCATTAAACACACGAGCACACACATACACACACATATGCACGTGCACACACACACACA
>JBAJNP010012822.1:1984-12896 GCA_036877545.1 Yasuhikotakia modesta | reverse complement strand
TTCTGGAGGGCACATAGGTCTGTACCAAGGAGTTTAGGTAGCTTGGTGCAGACCCAGTGGTTGTTCTGTAGGCTACCATCAGCGCCTTGAACTTGATTCGAGCCGCCAATGGTAACCAGTGCAGTCTGGTGAGAAGGGGGGTGACATGTGCCCCATTTTCTCTCATTGAAGACTACCCTCGCAGCTGCGTTCTGAATCATTTGCAGCGGCTTGGTAGTACTTGCTGGTAGGCCAGCCAAGAGAGCATTGCAATAGTCCAGTCTGGAGAGAACTAGTGCTTGTACCAGGAGTTGTGTAGACAGCTCTGAGAGGAAAGGTCTGATTTTCCTGATGTTGTACAGAGCGAATCGGCAGGACCTGGCTGTCGAGTTTATCTAGTCTGTGAAATGTACATACGTAACCTGAGACGTTCCCTTTCAGGAACGAGACCCTGCTTCGAAGCGCTATAGGAACGAGATGCCCACTATCCATACTGAAGTGACCTCCCTCCTGCCCTCTGTGTTAGATTGCACAAGTTAGGGTTAGAAACGAGCCTGCAAAAATACAATTTCTGAGGAAAAAAATATATTCTACATTGTTATGAAATGTGCCATTTTATTAAACACACCCCTTTAAAAAGTAAATAAATATTAAAACAGCATGTTACAAAAATAAAACTAAAGGACAGCAATCTGTTTGAGAACGATCTTCCCAGAAATAGGCATTCTTCTGTTTCAGAAAGATGACAAGTACGACAAAGTGTATTGCACTTGGAGGAGTGTGTTGTACATGCACACTTACATAAAATAATTGCTTTGTCCCTTTATTTACAAAACAGTCCTTTTTGACAGAAATAGGAATATTTAAAAATGATGTCCCCATTGTCACTGCATGAATAAATACTGGTCTACATCATCTTCTGCTAAATGCCTGCTAAATTTATCTACATTTTAGAGGGGTGTGTTTAATAAAATGGCACATTTCATAACAATGTAGAATATATTTTTTCTCAGAAATTGTATTTCTCAAAGGTAGAATAAACAGTTTTGGAGAGGCTAGCAATTGTGAGCTAGCTTTGAAAGAGTAAGATTCCACCCTCCCTTCAAAGTGCTACCCAAAGACAGGCAAGTAAGACTTGCAGACGCAACATTTGATTTTTAGAATGCATTTGCAAATACTGAAATGTATATAAATTAATATTAATGCATGCTGTAATAATAAGTTAATTATTAATTCATGTTATCTAAGGTAGCTAACAAATGTTAACAAATAGAACCTTATTGTAAAGTGTTACTTTTTTAGTAATTTAATGGATAAATTGGATCAGATGCTGTGAAAGAACAACACAGCTGCTCAGCATACAGAGAAACTTTATTAATACTGTTTGAAAAAACATCACAAGGCACAAGGCTTGTTCTGCCCTCAGCCAACTTGATGTGAAGTTGGCTGAGGGCAGAACAAGCATGTGCAGTGAAGTGATCTACAATCTCTATTAAATTTAGATTATGCTGGTTCTGTCAGACAATATTGTTGTTTAGTTCCCCTAAAATGGTATATGCAACCCTTGTAATAAATATACAGCACAGAAAAGCACATTACTTTACAGAAATGTGCACAGAAAAGCAATTACATTTTAGTAAAACTATTTTAATTTACGTCCTCTGCATTTATTTAATTATTATAGTATCAAATCAGTGACTTCATCCCAAAAGTAAAGTAATTTCAAATTGGGGCAAGTTGTTATATTTTGCCATTTTACAAAAACTAACTCTATGGAATAATGTGCAAATGTTCATTTTTAATTTTTGGATGTTTATACTTTGGTTTAAGAAAAATTGCAATTCCTGCAGTTATAAACATTACAAAGATTTTGTACAGCATTATTGTAATGCCTGGGAGAGGACTCTTTCCCCAATACCCCTGGCATTTGCAACATATAAATACCCTAGCCTAGCAAACAGGAAGTTGCGAAGTGTTGTTTTGTCCATGTTGTCTTGTCTTGTTCTTGTTTTGCCTTGCCTGTTTTTGCCTTGTTTGGATTTAGACCCTGGACTGTTTTATGGTTTTTTGAATGTTCTCTGCCTGCCTTGACCCCTGCCTTGCTTTTGGATTTACGGTTTTGGATCATCTTGTTGTATACCTGTCTGCCTGTGGTTTTGACCCTGCCTGTCCCTGACCATGCCTCGTTTTAATAAAAAGCAAACCCAGCATATGGATCCTATCGTCTTTATACCCAGCCTTTGCGTTACAATTATAGAACAAACAAGGCAGTTAGAAACAGACACTCTTCTCTATTAAACAGATGTTTATCAAGCAAGCATTGTTTACATATCTAGTGCATATAAACCCTGTGAGATTTGTTGGGTAAAACATTTGAAAGAGTGTTATGAAGGAAAGATCAACCATTTGCATAGGAGACTCGTTCTCTTCTTCAATTCCACTTTAATCCTGTTCACATCACCGCCCTCCTCCTCAAAGCAGATTCCTTGAACTGTGTCAGATCTTTGATCCTTTGATCTTGACCAAAAGCCTGTCCCTTAATCTTGTTTAGTGGTGAGCACAAGTATGGCAATTCAGAAGCATATGACCAAAGTCTGAGTTTTGAAAATTAGCAGAACACTTAAAATCTAACAGCTAAATTAAACTTACTGTTAGCTGAGCCTCAGTTGTGTCTCAGTTGCTATTGCAATTTGCACATGAAAACATAAGCCAAATCCTGTGGTTTAACTGCTTAAGAATTACGTTAGCGATGCAAAGGTTGTGGGTTCAATTCTCAGTGAGTGCTGTAGAAAATGCATGAACGTGTCATTGATGATTCACACTGATGTCAGAGTCGTTATATGATTGGCTTCCCAATTATACAGGCACCAAGGTTGCCACCTTCATAATTTTGACTTGAATATATTAACTTGCATTTTAACTTACATTTACATTTATTTAGGCAGATGCTTTTATCCAAAGCGACTTACAGTGAATTCAAGGTACACATATTTTTATCAGGACTTGCCTTCCCCTGGCATTGAACCCACAACCTTTGCAGTGTTAACGCAATGCTCTACCATATATTAGTATATTAACTTGAGTATTAACTTAATTAGTGACATCTCCAAATACTGCCCTAACATGCACAATACATAGTTTGTAGATGTTTTAGTGTTTCATTTTAAATTATTTGTTTAGACAATGTTGTTGTCCTTATGTGAAACACACAAAGAAAAGCTTTTCTGATAGGCAAACTTTGATAGGCAAAGTTCCAATAATTAAACACACCTGCCTGTAATGTTAATGTAATCCTTAAGGCATTGAGTAGATAGTTCACGTGTGTTTCATTGGAATTTGACCAAACCTGTGCAGGAAGCTGCTCTCGAAGGCTTAGCGTTTAATACACCTATAATTGGTGCGTCCAGAGTCATAGCAAACATTTTCAGAAACATATAATTTTGTTGAATAGCTCTCTGATTTCTACGATTATATAATTGTAATTCTGTACTTGCTGATAAGTCCCATTGAATAATATTTTAGGAAGAGTACTGGGTATTCCAGCACAGATGTGGCTCCCACAACAAAAAGAAAGCTTTGATTCAGAGCAGTTCCCCACACATTTACCATCTGCAGTTCTGAGACCCTCTGTGGCTCTGTGAGTTGAGGGGGTTTAAGTCCTGAACTAGATTTACTACAACACACACTCCTTGCACTGACTGCTCAGCTGTGCTCTGTATATCATGCAACAGGGTCACAATGGCTGTGTGTGTGTTGCACGTGCTGAGCAAAGAAAGGCCAAAAAGAGACTATAAACAAACTCAACAGGTGCATGGAGTTGTTGAAGAATACATGAGCCAGCCTGTAAAAACAAGGTAGCTTTTAAATAAAAACTGTTTGCTTTTATTAAAGATCATTATCAGATACAGTTAATAGATTAACAATCAGTTTCTATTCTGCATTTCCTATTCAATCAGGATGCTAGAAATCTATTTTTATCCTCATGAACATATTGTATTTTAAAGGTTAACCAAAAGACCTATGTAGTTATCCTAGAAGGTTATGATATTTTGGTGTTCCCTCGGAATCAACAATTTGTTGTTGTGTATTTTTTCTGTTGTTTAAAACAATACTCAACGCTCACTCAATATTTAACACTTTATTATACAATTGAACTTCAGGAAATTCAGGAAGTCACATTCTCAAAAGTCACATTTTAAACTTTTTTCAAAGCTTCAAAACAACAACATCACTAAGCTATTAAAAGCTACATGTGAGCTCTAAAATATGTTTGTTTACTACTCATTTTCAGAGGAAACACTCTGGAACACTGGACAGAATCCTCACCACAGCTGAGGGAGGTTTCAGGATGCGAGTTTGGGAAACAGGACCACAGAAAAGAGAGGTTTTGTGTTCAATTAATGAGGCCTGTGATAAATAATTCAGATGGCTCATTGTTTAACAGTCTGTTTGTCTGTTTGAGGATTAATTGTTAATATCTTAATTAACTGATTTTGGTGAGAGCACAATATTGCATCTGACACAAATTTCATACATGTAAAATGTTTGAATGCTAAAATACATTTCTCCTGTTACAATGCACAGAATAAATTATAAGCCATTAGTAGACAATTTTCTTTAAAATGTGTAAACACTGTGACTTTATCAAAACACTTTTCTGTTTTTGCATTCTGACTGGCCCAACATAGCAACATTGGATCATCCATTGATGTGAGACCAGTGGCAGCAGAGTGTAAAAAAAAACCCTCTGTTAGGCAATTCTATTTGGTGATGCTATTTGTGCACAAATAACAACAACCTGAGATGTTAGTAAGTGTATGTCTCCCTTTTAGTAACATATTTATAGAGGAAGTTACAAGAGCAAAATGTCTAACACTTAATGTTTGGCTAAACCATACTTGCCACAGCTCTTCGCACCATAGTCCTAACGTCTTAGGGCCTGAATAATTTCAGTATTCGAAGTGCACACAGCAAGCTGTTACTGAAACAACTACATCAAAAATAACTGCCAACAGAACTCTAAAACTAGGATTTTAAAACTGTCATAATATTTACCATATTTGGGATGACAATCTTTTTCAGTAAAAATAACAACAAAATTAATAACAAAAAAAACTTAAAGTGAAATGCAAACCAAGACAGTAAAAATGAAGTGTCTTGTTGACAGTGGTGGTGTACATGTGATATAAATTATACATAATTAAGCAGCATTGAAAACATTGTTTAATCCAGCAGCCATAGCCCACATAGTAATGGCAGTGCACAATACAGTCTCCAAAAAAACATGTCCTGAGTGTCCAAAAATCTAGATTGCATGAATACATTTAACATTTCTTTAAACTTTTTGATCATGGCATCCTTTATGTTATTATGTGTTGTTGTTGTTTAAATGACTATGGATTGGTGGTTACCAAGGTATTATTTATTAATGATGTTTTGGGAAACTCAAGCATAAGTATTACTCTTGTATATGAGTAATTTATCACCATATAATGCCATTTCAGAGGAAGCAAGCATGTAAACAGCTCACTGAACAACAAAAAGATAAAGTACTTATGCTGCCTTTAAGTAATTCTTGGAATGATCATATTTATGAGGTAAGCAAATATAAATGCCACAGTAGTTCATTTAACAGTGTGAAACTGGATTACATGAATTTAGCAAGTTGGCTAATTGGTTTTGATAATATACATATATTCTGTAACATGTATTCCAAATTCATAAGCTGAAAAGCAATATTTCACAGATTTAGTACATACAGGAAAGAAACAATAGCCAAACATTCCCAGCAGAAAAGCAATGGAGGCAAGCCAGACACAAGAGCTTAAGAGCAAGCAGTCCCAGTTGGAAACACAGTGCATCTCTGCCTAATAGTCTTGCTGGTTAAGATGTTCCCAAGCAGGTGACCATCGTTTGCTGTCTGCAGTGCAGAACATTGCAATTTGTGCTATATTCAAATAATTGTTTAAATATGAATGCTGTGGTGGCATTCTTATTTGCTTACTTCATAAAATAAGCATAATATAATTTAATATAAAATAATTTCTTTAAAGTCCACTGCTGCCCTATGGTTTTGGTAATATAAATACACCAGTACAGCATAAAACAATCAAAATATAACAAGACCTGTGTCTGTTCTGCTAGTTTCATAAAGTAAAGTCTTTTGATCTGAATGGCACTTTGTTATTGTGGTATTTTTGCCTCCTTCTACCTGATTGGTGGCAAGGATCAAAAGCAGATTATTGTGGCTTTGTGTGGGAGAAGGTGTGTGTGCATGTTTACTGGTGTGTTTGTAATTACTAGCTATAGTACACATAACATACATAATTTAAACTCATCAAAACAAATGATTTAAATCAAAACATGATTTAAATGCCCTTAACATGATTTCTTTTCTGAGCAAAACAGCATGGTCAGTGGTCTACAGACCTACATATAAGGTGGATGGAGGGGAAAAGCTCAGCAATGAGGGCTTGGTCACAAAACACTCAGGACAGAACATATAGGATTGTGCATGGCCCACATGTCTCTTTAGCTGCCTCCACAAGAAAGGGTTTAAGAGTGGATAAGAGATCTCATTCCCCATGTAGGAATAGGACAGGTAGAGGCAGGTCAGCAGAATCGCTTGGAGCTCATGCTCTGAAGACACCAGGTCACCATCGACCACATTGCGGCACAGCATATACATAAAAACCACATTGGCTGGAGTGACAAAGGCCTGATCCTGCCAGCCTTGCAGCAAGAGCAAGCGGTCCACAGCGCAAAGCCACAGAACTGTATCAGTGGGGGAAAGATGTTTGAGCTGATGGCAGCGACCACAGAGAAACTCACCAAGGCAACGAAGCAGCTCACTAGTCGAGTCCTGGACAATTACACGCTTGGGTGAAGAAGCAAAGGTAGATGTAATCTTCTTAATTGAGGAAATCTGTTGTGTTTTTTTATAGCCAACATCCAGTCCCAAGCCCAGGCCTGCTGTACTCTTAAAGCTGGTAAGGTTGGCACAGGAATATGACTTCTTGACATTCTCATGGTTAAGGTGCAAGACAGGATCTTTCTGGTAGATGTTATTGTTGTTTAGAGGAGCCTCCACAGCCGCCTGCCCTCCAGGGTAGCCTTTTCTGGACTCACCCCGCTTCTTTGTGAAGGCCACCAACCGCTTCCAGTTGAAAGCAGGAAAGAAGATGGAATGGCCACGTTTGAGATCGCGGTCCTTCTGAGTGTTCAGGGAGTGGCTGCTCAGACTTGGGCAATGGCTTAAGGAAGTCAATCGACATAGTAACCAGGTTTCCTGGGACCCGGGGAGAGAGACAGTACAGTACCCATGAGTCAACTAAGGTTTTTAAACTGCCAGCTGTGTCAGTTTTTAAAGCTTAAAAATAAATTGCTGATGTGCTTGTGCGCCACTGTTCAATATCTGGAAGGACAAGACTGAGCTGGGACAGGGCACAGAAGTAATTCTGAAAAAACACAAGTAAAATTTCCAGATTAGCATTAGAAAAAAACCCACAAAGGAACCTTACAAATGGTGGTGATTTGTGTAATGTAAATGATGGTTAAGTGTAATTTAGAGAAAAAGGGAGTACATTTTGTGTTATTTTTTAATGAATAATAAGTATTTAAGATGCACTCTTTTCCACCTATTTATACTGTTTACACTATTTTCAGCTGTATGAAATGCAAAATATAAACATTTTTCTAATGAACTTTTGCTATATTCAAAGCACAGTCCTAATTATGAGTTTTTGAAAAAACAGATGAGGTAGCCTATTGTACATTACATACCGTGCAACGTGCATTTGCTTTTAACAGAGCAACATCAAACTTATTTAAAATTTGCACCCCTAGTTTAAGCATATTTTAAACATAAATAAAAGGCATAAACTGCACATTTTTTGTTGGTATTTGAGAATTGTTTTTTGCTTCATAATACCACTTAATGAGTCTTGTAATAGAACAGGAGGGAACTTTGAAGGGTCATCTGATATAAATCATAGACAAACATTTATAATTTAAACCCTTTCAGATTAAGATTATTTCAAAGTACTTATTTTGGTGATTTTCTGCTGTAACTCTTAAGCTTGTGCATTGGTTGTGAGCCCTATCTGGTTAAATTTTGACTATTGTTATGGCCCACATACCACTATGGCCTATAATGGCACTTGCCTAAAAAATACCAGAACCATGCCTGAAGCAGATCAAAACTCAGCCCTAACTGTTCCATAACACTGCCTAAATCCCCATGTGTAACCCAAAAAGAACCAAACACCTTTACCCAAACCCACCCACAACTTATTGTGGATGTTTTGCTATACGTTTTACTATTATTTTTACTATATCAAAGTAATAAATAATCGTTGTCATCACTGTACAGTCACAAATATTATTGGAATGGAAATTTTTGTTATGGAAAATTATTGTTAGTGATATATAGTCATTCTGTAGCGGTTTCTCACACTTCCAGATTGTCCAGTTCTGCTACGTCCCTGCGTCCCCCCGCATCTTCTACAATCGCTGAAATGCGCAAGATGTTTTGAATTACGCTGTCAACATTATACTGTCATGGTAGTCTCGTCGAAAAGTTAATTCTCGCATCCAGCAGTTTCAGTGTCCGTTCGAGTTTGAAACCAAGTCCTTCAGTTCAAGTTCGCTCTCGTTTCATTTTAAATACATCCATATCCCAGAAACTTCGTAAAGTGTCCTCTCCTGAACGCCAAATCGCCGAAAGCAGAGCAAAGCAAACTTTCAGGGTGATGCTATTTTAACTCTGTGTATTTTTAAACAAGCAGTTTGTGAAGATTGTTTGGATTGCAATTACACAAAATTGTAATTACACAAATGCCCCCAACGTTTGTACGAAAGAAATGTATGTGTGCATTTCTTCTGATGCTAGAGGAGGATGAGTTGTCCCTCCAGTGCATCTATCTATATGTGCTGCCCTGCAGATCCAACTGTATGATTAGACGAGACTCCTCCTCGCTATGCGCACAGAATGTGACGCGCTACCAATATCACACAATAGGGTTATAGATATACAAAACACATACAAGTTCATAGGTTGACATGCTTTAGTGCAACAGTCATTTTTTGTAATAACCATTTTACACTTTTATGTGTGCCGCGATATTCCAATGTGTTCCAATGTGCATTTGTGTGTGCCTATACGGTATGTTTCCATATCTTTCGGCTAAAAAGTAAAGAATATGTACTTTGGAGAATAATGGTGATGACATGATCGCAGCAGCAGCAAGAAATATATATCATCATTCAAATATCACATATTTTATCTTGATTATAACAGCTGATTAAGTTTTTTTATAAAATCTGTAATGAGAAAAAAGGCAACAGTCTTGTTCTTTACAAACCTGTTGTCTTTTCATTTGTCATGGTGTTTAATTTATCGTCATTTGCAATTACAAGTGACCATTACAGACCATTACAATGTTTTTGGTAGCTTGTTGATAAATTGTATGGTGATATAACTTTACTGGAAAATTCTTAAAAAGGTATTTGTTTAAAGAATAATAAATAGTAAACACTGAAATAGCAAGCCACTTGAAAGAAAATATATCTTTACATTTAAAGTGTTAATAAATTTACTTTACATTCTGTAAAACAGTGACTCCTATGCCTTTCAGTGTTTTGGTCCACTATTTGTTTTCCCTTCTAAACCTCATCTACTGTAACGACTGGCCAGCAGAGGGAGCCCAAGTCCCATGACTCTCTGTCTTCTCCCTCTGCTTCTCTGGTGACTTCCTGTTTGCTGGCTATATAACAGCATGTCAGCAAACAGGAAGTTGCGATGTGTTGTATTGCCTTCTCTTGTATTCTCTTAAATGTGTTTGCCCCCTTCATGGTTTTTGTGTTCTTTGTGGTTTTTTGGTTTTCTGGTTCTTTGTGGATTTTTGCATCTTGATGTTTGCTGCCTGCCCTGACCTCTGCCTGTGTTTATTGGACTATTGACTATGCCTCCATGGAGGGTTATGCTTTCCGATTTTGTGATTTAGTCAACCGGGTCCCCTTCTATTATGAACAGTTTTTGAAGGATGTGTTTCGCTGTGGACATAATGAGCCCTATAAGTACTTATTAGTTACTGAGGGGAAAACTCGGTCACTAATAGAATTTTTGGACCTGGCTTTGTTGCTGTGTGGCTCCTCTTTTACTGTGGGTGATGCATCCAAGCCAGAGCCACAGATGGCCCCCCACCCCGAGCCACAGCCCAAGGTGGCCGCCTACTCCGAGCCACAGCCCAAGGTGTGGGTGGCCGCCTACCCAGAGCCACAGCCCAAGGTGGCCGCCTACCCCGAGCCACAGCCCAAGATGGCCGCCGCTCCAGAGGTTGTGAATGACAAGATGGCCGCCCATCCAGAGTCAGCGCCCGCCATGGCCGCCCATCCAGAGTCAGCGCCCGCCATGGCCGCCCATCCAGAGTCAGCGCCCCCCATGGCCGCCCATCCCGAGTCTCCTGTTGCTCCAGTGTCAAGCGTAGCTGTGTCAAGCAAAGCTGCTCTCTCTCATCTCCTGTGCCGCCCTGGCAGGCTCCCTCATCTCCCGAGCTGCCCTGGCGGGCTCTCAAGTCTCCCGCGCCGCCCTGGGACTCTCAAGTCTCTCTGGCCTCTCAAGGCTCTCACATCTCTCTGGCCTCTCAAGGCTGTCACATCTCTCTGGCCTCTCACATCTCTCAAGGCTCTCTGGCCTCTCAAGGCTCTCTGGCCTCTCAAGTCTCTCTGGCCTTTCACGGCCCTCTAGGCTCTCTGGCCTTTCACGGCCCTCTGCTCCGCCCTGGATACGGTTACTGTTTTTGGATTGCTCTTTTGATTACCATGTGCGCCGTAAATTTTGTTAGCTGTTTTAAAGAACCAGAGAAAAACTTAATAAGGATAATGGCACGGTCTCCATGCTACACTAATAATAGCTTTTCTCTGTGTGCACATA
>JBAJNP010012821.1:0-12897 GCA_036877545.1 Yasuhikotakia modesta | reverse complement strand
CAAAGATTAGCCAATACAGACCCACAATTACTTAATTAAAAAATGACATCGGAAAGCAATTAAATAGTCAATGTTAAATTAAAAATGAGATAATAGGTTCATTACCTCAGCTAAATAAACTCTCTTTGTTTTAATTGCGTGTCACGAGACTCACTGCACCAAGATCTTCATCACAGATCCTGTAGTTTCTTCAGCCACTGAATGGAGCTGCTAGGAGCCATTGTCCACATCATATCTCTCTCACCACCTCAGACTAAATGAGAGCTGCTGCTTCTTTATCACCAGCCCAGTGAATTCAGCTTTTGTTTATTTTCCTCTGGTGGAGACGGATGGATGCAGGTGTGAAGCCATTAGCCGTCCGCTTCAGCGCCCCGACATTTTTTACAGGCTTTAAAGAAAGAGATGCGATCGGTGGAGGGTCATCGCATCATTACCTCTCATCCCTTCCTCTGAAATCTCTCCATCCCTGAGGCCAGCAGACAGAGAGAGAGCCACGGAAAAGAATGACAGCGAGTCTTTAATTTCCTTTAATACAGGTGTGTAACCTAAGCTCTCATTTCCCAGGAAACTCACTTCAGGAAAAATGATAAAAGGAATGTAATCTGGGGCTGTTACTGTCATTTGCTCAGAACATTATTCTCCTCGGGATGGAAGATCTTTTTATGAAACCAAACGCTTCTGACTGCAGAATTAATTCAATTACGTGAGGAAGATGAGGAGAAAGTTGTGATGTAGGACTTAGAAAAGCAAAGCAGGTGATAATTAGCATGTGAGCGGCGGCTAATTAAAATCTCTGTGCCGGTGTGGTTCTCCGCGTTCGGCCGCGAGACATCATCTCCATTAGACAAATTGCGCCCGGACTGCCGACTGGACGTGATACAGCGTTTGATTGGGTTTGTCAAACCCGGCGTTTCTCTGAGAAACAGAAAGCGAGTGGAGGTCTTATTGTATCATTGAAATACAAACTCTGCTTTCTCTCTTTCTTTTTATAGCTCTGTTCCAAAAGCTGCAGAGACGGCTTGTGTCTGCTGTCTGTTTAGGCAGCTGCTTTCTATATTCATTTTTTATCAACTCCTTTCAGTATTGAATGAATATTAAATATTCTTAAGATCAACATTTCTCTCCCCTTGAATCACTTACTTGGATTCTTTCCACTCAGCCACAATGCATTCTGGGATTGCGTTCTCCCCTTATAATCAATAATGTGGCCAATTTGACCTCTACATGTTTATCATTTAATGTGACTGCATGCATTATTATACTAGTTTTAGAAAAGTATGCGATTTACAATATAAAATCACTTTACTGTTTAAAACTCAGTCGGTTATTTCATTTCCAACTGCTGAAACATCCTCTATGCATTACAACAGCAAAAAAGTATCCTATGCTAGTTCAGTATGTTATTTCTAACAACTGCCAGCATGCAATGATGAGAGAAGCTCTCGCTGTTCCTTCAGTCTTAGGTTGTTATTACTGAGCCACCTGTTATTGTTCAGAGACACGCAGGAACTAATTCAGATTGCGGGGAGTGAAGCGTGTGGTGGGTAAATGCATCTTCACTCAGCCGTCAGTTTAAAAGCAAAGTGAGTCACGTTAGCATTAGAGTGGCTGAGCGTTGTGTGTGGACAGGAAAAAATCTGAGCATTTATTCATCAGCATCTAGGACACAAGTCTGTTTTTCTGTTGTGTTATTTTTTTGAATGTACAGTAAAAATATACAGTTTATTTACATAAAACAGTTTTTTATGTGAATTATATTAATTACTTAAACTGCTGTCTTAATATATAGACACAAGACATTCAGAAGGTATTCAGACACACTTATGCGTCTTATGCTGTTTTGTTGTATTTAAATGCATTATTTCCTCATGAATCTGCACTCCATGCCAGATAATGACGGAGGGAAAACAGAATTTCAGAAATGTGTGTGAGGTAAAATCTTCATTAAAGTTACGTAACCAAACCACAGAAACGTCAAAAGCACGAGCGTCACACCAGTGGCTGTTAGCTGCATATGAGAGCAGAGAGATGAATACTTCACAGAGACATCCAGACACTTCACAACATCATCAGCTGTGAGGTAAACAGCAACTATCTTGAGTTTAGAGCACAGAGTGGCTGATGTTAAATGTGTCATTGATGCTTAAATGTGAAGCCGTGAAGCCAGTGCTCTCAGTTCAAAAGCGCTGAAACGTTAATTACATATTGACTTTGACTTCTGACTTTATTCTATAAAATATGTGATTGGTGGCCTGGCCTGAAAGATGAAACATGATAACATTACTGTACCGTTCTAAGTCTTCTTCCACTTGAGATTTTTTGTTCCAGATAATTACTCCTACATGAATGCATCTTATATGAATAAAACTGTGTGATTTATTAACAAACCTTGCAGCAATTCTGCGATGCTAGCAAAATTAATCTATTTAATAATTATACAGTAGAAAAATCATTGAAAACTTCAAAAATCAACATTTTTATCACTTGAATCACTTACTTGGATTCTTTCCACAGAGCCACAATGCATTCTGGGATTGCGTTCTCCCCTCAGTAATCAATAATGTGATCAATTTGACCTCCGGTTTACAGTGTGGAGAATAATTAAAAAGCCACGATTTTAGCCACATTTTAAACAGTTTCATGATCATTGTTTAATGAGACTGCATGCGTTACGATGCTAAAAATGTTTTAAATTATGAAATGATAAAGATGTGATGAGATAAAACATACTGCTGTCTGTCATTATACACGTATAGTTCTCTACATGTTTTCTTTTAATTTTTACCTTAAATTATCTGTAAGATATAATGCTTGTTTAAATTAGCATAATGAAAAAGTATAATTGAAGTTTTGGTATTACATTATATGGTATTATATCCAAACACTATAAATAACATAAATGTAAAGAGATTTTTTTTACTGTTTGAAAATATAAAAAAAAGCAACATCTTAAACTTAATATTTATTCATTGTCATTTTTTTCATAACACACCTGCTCTTAAATTCTGCTCTTTACAGAATTGACTGTTCACAGATTTCTGTTGTTTGTTGTGTTGTTTGTCTGGTCCATCACACAATAAAGGAGTCTGAAGTATTTTGTGTACTGTCTGGCAATCATGGCAGTGACGTTTCTGATATATTCAGCTGCTGAACTAGTGCAGGAAACAGACAAAAAATCTTTATCCTTCACAAATCATTCTTAGAAAATTCCCCTTCCCTCCATGGCCACAAATGTCTCACAGTCAGAGTTTGGGCTGCATTGACTCGTGCCTCGTGTCGCCCGTGTGTCTACACAAATAGGTGTCTTAGCAACAGATTTCTGACAATACCGACAGCAAATATTGACCATCCTGAGGGCATATTTGACACAGGAAACACAAGCCGTGACTTCAGATCTGATCGCACATTCGCACACATACATTCTTAGTTTGTTGATGGCATGAGCTCAGCGCACAGACAGACTCTGTGGCTCTCAGAAGAGGCTGTATCAGAGGGCTTCATTATCTCCTCCTCACACATCTATATTTCAGCCTGACAGGCATAAGGGGGTCGTGTTCTAGCATATGAGAGGGTGAATTTCCACATGAATTGTTCTCTGGCTGAACCACCGGCGGCATGGCGTGTGCAACGTGACTCTGCAGCGGAGGGAAAGAAATGCCACTCGCGGGAATGTCAAAATGAGTTCAGCAGGACCGACACGACATGCTGGATATCAGCTGAAAAGTGGGAAAATCCATGTCCCAAGTTGGATGATTAATGGCTTAAGAGATATGAATATGGAAATTTGGGTTTGGGGCAATTTGTAGATATGGCTTACAGCCAGAGGGTGCACAAATATAAATAAGAGGGCTGAGGGTGCTGGAAACTGGCATCGCCGCTCAACCCCCCCACTGCCATTGATTTCAGCTCTTATATTCCCTGGCTGTAATTTCAGTGGTGTTTCTTCCAAAACACACCAACTGGGTTTTAAGTTTCTCATCCCAGATCAGTAATAAATGACATTCCTTAACCACTGCCACAAATATCTTTCCCTCTGGAACGATGCTAACGTGAGGACAACAGACGTCCCAACAGTCTCAACACTGATATTTTATACATGAGGATCATTGTTTGCCAACATTTTAGGTTCAGTGCTGTCACACCAGTTCAGATAAAGCTTATGTTAGGAAAATGTTGTTTTAATGTTTTCGGACTGGCTAAAAAAAAGTCTCTTAAAAAACTCAAACCAATCAATAACTAAAGTTGTGTAAATATTAAACATGGAGGGTGGATGCATTAAACTCCCAAAGCTTTCAAAACTAGCTTAATTGTTGTTATTGTCAATGCTAAATAACTGTTAATGAGTGCTGATGTAGACGGCATGAGTAACAAAACCACCCTTTGTCTTGTGTAGTTAATGGAAAACACAAAGTGTGTTTTTGTACATATGTTGTGTTTATCGGTGCAGAGTGGAACTGTACTTGACTGGAGTACCGTGTCAGATTGTGTAATCCACTGCACAACCTAGCACTTACAACCACTCACAGAACCGGGAACATCAATGTGCAAATTGTGTTCGGCACAGAGTTTGTGTGTCTGTTTGTACCATTACTTGAGTCACATAATTACTTAAGTGAGTCGGATGTGAGAGATGTAACATGTAAATTGCCAAAACACGAATGATTCCTAGTGAATGGGCAATTATTTACAGTGCAGAGTTTGCCGTGGTCCTGATCCTTATATCCTATATGCATAAAATATTTAACAGGCCTTTAATAGATTTCTGGGCACCTAATTGCCAAGCTAACATTACTTGTGACAAGTGAAAACACGACGTCTACAGTATTAAGAGCAAAGGGGCTCAATTACTAATTCATGGCTTCAGTAAAAGGCTTGAGGATCAATAGTTCTCACCCCAGACACCCGTCGTGTCTAAAACAACAACCTTTGGACTCCATCAATAGTTAGAACAATCCCATTTCCCATTTTTAAGCAGCATTTGGACAATCATGAGACCTGCATGCAGCCTTCTTACCACAAATGGTACGGCTTATCTCCACCAATGAACATTGGCAGTACTGGCCAATGGCAGAACTGCGTTTATCAGGAACCTTAGTAGCTCAGTTTAAAGAAATAAACAAGAAATGTTTCGCAAATCAAAGCAGCTCCAGTAAATAAAGACCACTAACGGTACAGAGCTGTCGGTACCACATCCAGAACTTCTGTGTGTCTGTAATCCTCCACCCATGGTCTCTGTTACTGTTTCTCATTCATTCATCTCTGGGAACTCTCAGTGGACTGGGAACATTGCCTAGCTTTCAACTTGACCTTTAAAGTTTAAAAGACAATTTTCTTGACTTCAGAGCTGCATATTAATTCAGTTAGTGGACTGAAATGAATAAACAGACATTCTGTAATACTGTAAGTTATGAAGTTATGTGCACATGAACGATTAAGGATGTGGTATAAGTTCAATGACAGTAGACTCTACTGTAGATGTATGGGGGTTATATAACATACATTTGTAGTTATGTGTTTATCTAAACCTGTATGACTTCTTTCATAGAACACAGGAATATTCTGGCCAGTCATTTCTCCATATACTGACAATAAATGAGAACTAGTGTAAAAATACTCAAATATTTGAGTATTTAAATTAGCATTAGATCTACATTTTCAGCAATTCTATACAGCCCAGCTTATAAACTTTTACACAGTTTTTATACACTGCAAATTATTTCTACTTAAGGGTCCATAGAGGAAGTATGTGTTTTGAATCATTATGCTAATGCTAATGAATGTTTGCATTAGCAATGCAACAAGTGCTAAGTAAATACTGTATATGCTACACAATTTATTATTTAGTTCACATGCAGAAATGTGGAAAAGTGGGGAAAAAAGACTTAAGGAGGGAAATTCTGACCTCCCAACGTTTATAAAATGTGGTTCAAATGTTTACATCCATAGAAAGTATCAGTTAATAAGTAACTTAGCTTGGTAACTAGTGCAGGTTTAGCCAGTAACAAGTTCCACTGGTTGCAAACGCAGGTTCACCAAACACAAGAGAAATCAGCCGATTGTGACACCAGCAGATTGTGTGACAAAACAAGCCTCTATTCTCCCTGCGTCGCTGTGATAGAACACGACGGTTTAATTCACTGGGGTCAGATTGTAGACTGTGTACAACTGTACACTGGAAACTTCTTTAAAGTCT
Source organism: Yasuhikotakia modesta (assembly GCA_036877545.1). Lineage (NCBI taxonomy): Eukaryota > Metazoa > Chordata > Actinopteri > Cypriniformes > Botiidae > Yasuhikotakia > Yasuhikotakia modesta. The sequence continues at coordinate 6,704 of JBAJNP010012821.1, read as the reverse complement.
ACATGTCTCCTCCGTTTAAGATCTTGTTCTCCAAAATAATTCAGCAGAATAGGTCAAAAATTGCCATAAAGTCTGCTTGTGCGATCTGAGCCGCTGGGTCACAGATTTGGCCACTCTGTCATCAGTCATTTTGGGATAAACGTCTTCACACTGAACCGAGTGTGTATGAGCAGATCTGGAGTGAAACACTTCATGACAAGTTCAAATTGTGGGTGATTTACCTTCAAAGTGAACTGAAAGACAGTGATTCATACAGGCATTTACTGTAAATGTGCTGTAAACCAGAATCAGCAGCATTAAACATCACAGATTCTCAGGTGTCTGTTATTATAATCAGTTAAACTACAGCAGATACAATAAATATCAGTAAAATGTAGATTTTATTGTGGTCCACACATAAAGTCCTCACACAGCTTTAGGAGACTTATAGGAGATTTATTTGAACTGCATGTAAATCACATTTATATATTTGTGCACTATTTTAACATTTACACACCCACTCTCATTTATTTTTATTATACGAAACACAGCAGCCCGGCTATTCTTCCAAATACCCCCTTTCTGTGTTTCTGAACACCCCCGGCCCCTATTGTGCAGAGAGCTCTCTGGACTAAAACAACCCTTTTATGTTGGGTGTGTTGTGTTTCTGTCTGTATTGAGATTTTAAAGAGCAGCTCTGTGGAAATCGGGCTCTTTCTACATCAACAGCTTTGTTATTAGGCTTGTTTAAAGTCTCACACATCGCCTTGAAAGCAGATGAAAGTAGGTGGGTGCTGTTGGGCGTGCGAGCCAAAGATGAGCTGTTAAATCAGACAATTCCCTCTCTCTCTCTCCCTCTCTATACATAGTGTATATACACAATGACAAAAAGTTATACATTTTTATCAGCACCTGTCTTCTGTGGGACTGAACCCACAACCTGTGTGTTGCTAACACACGCTCTACCAGCTGAGCTACAGGAACAAAAAACATCTTTGTACCCTGTTTTGCAATGGTAGGTTTTAAAATAGTGCTTTTTAATTGAATCAGGAACAATTAAACAAAAGCTGCACAGAAGATGCTGAAACAACCTCCACACAGAAAATCACTACAATGACTTAAAATAGTTTTGTATTTTTGTGAGACAAGATCACAGAGTTAAGACTGGATTACATACATAACTGTTATGTCATTCTCAACAGAATTAACTCTAATACATTCTCATTGATTTCTTATGTTTTGTGACCCATATATTTATTATTATAGATATCATTGCTGTTGACTGATCACCGTATAGCGTTATATTTGAGTTGTGGAGAATCACATACACGATGAGATTTCCCACACATCTCACCACAAACATCTCAAATATTCTTCAACTATTTGGAACTATAGTGTGTCTCTATAAAAGTGAGTCTATAATCTTACAGACTCATCAAAGTCTCTAACTCACTAACAGCTCAGGATAGACGCTAGTTATGGGCTAGAACTGCCAACAAACACAGATGTAACAAGCTGGTCAAATACTTCTATGGCAGCTGAGATGAATGAGCTAATGACGACTCCACTCCAGGTTTTATAAATCTCCATGGCTTCTTAAAAACCTGCTCATTTCATTTCAAGGTACCGGCTGCGAATGGGTGATTAAAATATTGTTTCAGGGACACAGGCTGCCAGTGTTGCTCAGGTTCTGTCATCGCTTAAGGTGAAGAGAAGATGAAAGCAGCTTTTTAAGCACTTTGTGTGTGGTTGTATTGTCCCCTGTGATGTAGACCTTCTCAAGCTCAGCCCGTGAGTCCGAGGGCTCATTACCTTTTGTCTGGCGAGTCTGTGTTTTGTGTTCCTGCGAGGCTGTTGGTAGAAGAGCGATGGTGTAGAATGTGTGATTGAGCATTGAATCAGCACACATCAAACACTGTCATGTAATTACATGTGATGAAGCTGCGGCGTTTGTGTTCGTGTTCATGCGGCTGACAGAACACGGATCGCAGGAGGGGGTAATTCTCCAACCTCCTGTTTAAATACAGTAAAACACTTTTGTGGGCATTTGTGTTTATGTAAAAAATGACCTCTGGCCACATAATCCTTTAATAATGTGTTAGAAACTATACTTTGGTTGTTGGGAGAAAAAAACAGCATGTATAATTCCTTAAAAGGTTTCATTACAGAAATACAGAATTTGACAAAAAGACAGAATTTGCAGCTGGCAAGTAAGGCACAAAATCTCACGAGGAGAGACTTTTCACCCTAAACCACACGGAAATAAATTACATTTTGCTTAAAGAAAATTGTTTTTAAGCTTTGATCTTCACAGTCTCAACTTTTAACTAAATTAAAGCCTCAATTTTTTCTGTGAAGTGTAATTTCATATTTTGTTCCTTGGATTTTGAAACAAAAAAAGTCTAAAAGCGTTTCAGACATACAGCTCAATCCTGACATTTGTTGTGTAAGAGCAGCTGTATTCAGTGTAAGAATGAAATGTTACTTTACTTTAATTGTCACCTAGACAATAATATCAACAACAATAATAATATTAATAGATAACATTGTGGTGCTGTTGTGTGAACAGTGTTGTAGTGAAACAGAAAAGTCGCATGTGTGAGTATTTAAACGATTATCATCATTTTACTCCAATTACATGTTAAAAATTAAATCATTAATGTTCATACAGTATCTATACAGTGAATTATGACACCCAATGAACATTAATTCTCATTTGTAAGAAAAATGTAAAATTGATTTTAAGCAACAGTTGTTTGTTTAAATGTGTATATATTGAATGCATTATCTTTAAAAATTGTGTTTTTGCTTCAGAGAAACACAAAACTGAGACTGTATGTTGAAGTTTCTTGGTAACTTTTGTATATTAGCACACAAGTATCTTCTTTCAGTACTATGGTTACAAACCTATTGGCTGCTGTACCTCTGTGTACATTCACTGTATCTGTGAATGTATTTGAAGTTTAAGTTTCACTGTTCAGTCTCTCACATGCTGTAGCTGCAGTGAGAATTTGTGGATTCATCTTAACAATTCAACCCTCCTGGAAAAAAACTTTTTTTACGCCTGAAATTCTGCTACGTAGCGATAGAATGTATTTGTAATGTTTATTTTCAGTAAAACAACTTCCCACCTTTGACTTTGGTTTAAGATTTAGTCTCAGGTGGTCTAGTCTAGTCTTACAACCAACTGGTGCTGTTGCTATAGTAACTAACACAACTTTTATGTGGCAGATAAATACACAGCTTGAATGTGTGAAGCCTATTTACTTCAACATTTCAGGTATTACTTGTGATTTGATTTCGTTGGCCCTGTGTTCTGACACTAGATACGTATGTTTGGATACATTTATTAACTTAAAAAGAATCTCTCTCTCTCTCTCTGTCTCTCTCTCTCTCTCCTCCCAGAGAGGACATGAGTAAACCACTCTGATGGATGGCTATTTAAAGAGATTGTACAAACCCATTACAAAATTGACATCCGAATACTTCAAAGTAGGATAAGACATTAAAGGAAAAATATGAAAAAATCTATCATGAAATCCTATGTTTGTAATAGAGAATCTTGTCTACAGGCAGGTTTAGACCACAGCAATATTGCATTTATTCTTCTGCAGGAACGATGCAAAGAAAAGTGTCTTTGCTCAGTTATTATAGAGGCACAGCAAGCAGTGAAAATGACATTTTTAATGGTATAATGGCTCCTGTGTAAGATTTCCACTGTGTGACCCTGTTTGTTCATTCAGAATGTCTCTCAGACGCCTGGTGTGGATCTTCTCACATCCACAGGTCGCGTCTATTTGCCTGTTGCAGTTCACTTGTGCTTCCTCTGCTTTGAGTTAACAAACATACAGAGACAACAGCGGCATTAAAGAACAAAAATAACGATATGTTTGCACATTCTACAGACAACATAACAGGTGTGTCGCCGGCTCGGAGAGGGTCGTGTGGTTGCTAGGGTGCCTTGGGTGGTTGCTATGCACCCTTGCGTAATAGACTGTTACTCACAGAAATCTGTGCTAAGAGTGACTGGAGGATACAGGTCATATTGCCCTCTGAGGGGCAACAGAGACTGAGCTCAGGTGCCAAGTTGCCCCATCATTCACATCCTTCCTGCGGCGCAAATCACTGTTACTGATGGAGAGAGAGAGCCGAGCTTGGGGAACGCTTTGCATTTATGCAAGTGAGATCCGGTTTGCTGAGCTCTTCACGTTTCTGTCTACAATAGATGATTGTGTGAAAGGCCACAAACGCTGAAACACTATTTTAATGGAAAGGAAATGAATGCATGTAACTGCCTTTAAACACGGGCCTCGGGTGGCTGTAAAATCAATGTTACTGTGGTGCTGTAATGCATAACCCAAACTGATGTCCCAGTTATAACATCACAGCTGAATTCAGATTCTAAATTGAATCTGTTTTTGGATGACAGTGTATAAACAGCAAACATCAAATTAAACCTAAACTGGACCTAAACTGAACCTGAACTGGACCTAAACTGGACCTAAGCTGAACCTAAACTGRACTTCATTATGAGCTTCATTTAACCTTAATGTAAATGCTATGAATGTAAATGTTTTTTGTAAGTTGCACTAGTAAAGAATAATTAACATTATACAGTACATGTATGCATTTAAATATATATTATACTGATGCAGTTCTAATGATGAACACATCAGCAAAAACTGAAGTTTTACAGCAATTTTAAAAACTGCAGATTTAAGGCTGACAGCAAAATGTCTTTTCATGTTATAATAATAAAATAAAATTATACTGATATTATATAATGATATTGTTTTGAATTATATTACAAAATTTGACACAAAAGTTTGAGTGTCTCATTGACAGAGTGCGGTATTACATGATCAACACAAATCAATCCATGTATTAAATATATCCATATATCAAATCTCACGCTGCTGTTCAAACATTTACAGACACATAATGTCTCCAACACCAATAACTTTTGTGAAAGCCACACCACACAAGCCTTTTTAGAATAACCTGCACACAGATAAATACATAACTGTGTTTTCAGAAAGGAAAGATAATTATGTTTCTGTGCGATGTCTCGTGGGCATACCATCGGAGAAATGATGTGCAAGAACGTGAAGAAGTGTCAGGAAATAGAAACGGATATAGAAGGAAAGAGAAAAACAATTTCAAGGCGAGTGTAATTGGAGATTTGAGCGACAGCCGTCGAGCTGTGATAGGTGGATATAATGTGATTACAGTCATGCTCCCTGTGGTCTGCTCATGTTTAATCACATTGTGGCCGCATTGAGACCACTCCAGTTCTCTCTGCTGCCGGCCCGCCTGCCTGCGACGTTTATCCCACCACAGATGTAGGGTTTACATGTAACTGTTACCTGCTATCAGTCACGGCAGCCAGACAGATGCATGAGGGATTGTACTGCGTGATTGTTTCCGTCCCATTCAAAGACAGAAACATTACTGTATGTACTGGATGATAAATCTCTACAGTGCTAAAGCTCCTGTATAGCTCAGTTGGTAGAGCATTGTGTTGGCAGCGCATAGGTTGTGGGTTTGATTCCCAGGGAGCACATGTACTGGTAAAAATGTATAACTTGAATAAGTAAGTTGCTTTGGATAAAAGCATCTGCTAAATGCATAAATGTAAAGAATTAGAGCTTTCAGTGAACAACATGCAAAGAAACTTTTTTAACTAGCTATACATTTTTAGCTATTTCTTTTTGGATAATATTTTGACATTTGGATAGATGTGTCAGAGGATATCTGACACACGTAAAATATTAGGTAATTTTCTCCAATGTTGTGTGGTTTTGTCAGAAAAAATGAGGACAGGTTTGATTTAGCCACAGGTACGTGTTACACATTTTTACACAGAAGGTATTTTAAAGTGCGTTGGTAACAAAGCAACAGAGGCACCCACTGACTTTCATTTTACGTCCATGTAACCAGGGCTGAAACTCTGAAACTCTAAATATGGATGCATATTAGTAACATAAAATCTGACGTTAAACAAAACAAAACAAAAAAATATATAACGCTGACTGCGTTCAGCTGAGAGAATAAAGTCAAATACATTTAAGATGACGGTGAGATGTTGAAGATGATTTAAGTGTAGAAATTATCAGGCAATATTCTCCACAGGTGAGAATAAAATATACTCTTAATAATGGAAAACATCAAAAATCTGGCCTCATTTTAACAAAGTCATCATATCTAAAAAAAAACACAATAATTTCGGCTGAGTCAGAGAAGATGAGAATAAATTTAATCTCAATCTGTTGTGTCTAGTCTTAATGTTAGTGGAGTTTAATTCCCCACACGAGCTTTATTTCAGTGACACCACTTACAAATGCTCAACAGGAAGAGCACAGCTGCCAGGCCGCAGGAAAGAGACGATTAATCTTCCTCCCTCCATCCCAGTCACTCCCGGAGAGACAGAGAGGGGAGGGGCTGCTTTCTGGTGTCCCATTAGCATAACAGTAATTAGAGAAGAAATCATCAGGCTTCCTGCAAATGATGATATGGGCAACGACTGGCCTGAACCGCTTCTCTTTAATCAGACCCACAACAGCAGAGACAGATCCTTGTTCTCCTCAACACACAATCACTGAAGACCTGACAATCTCATTCATTACTGCTGCTGAGATGCAGGTATGAATGTGTCCCTGTTGATTCAGTGATCGGCTTTAGTGGGGAGTGTTGCTGTGTCTGTCATGTGCTTGTGTCTGTCATGT
>JBAJNP010012820.1:0-12900 GCA_036877545.1 Yasuhikotakia modesta | reverse complement strand
TAGTTGGGCAGGCAGTTTGCTCTCCCTGAAAAGAAAAGAGCCAGGAAATGTCTCTTTAAAAGAACCAGATGTCGTGGAAACATTATGAGCCATATGTAACACAATAGCAATTCTCTGGTTGAAATTAGTTTTTCTCAAAGTCAATCCACAGAATATCAAATGCACACGTCTGAAAGCCAATTAGAGAGCAGTTCAAGTTGTTCAGGGAAATAAATGTCAATTTTAGAGGAGACAAAACACAATAAACATGACCACTTGATTTGAATAACCTCAGCTGTTCTGTTCTTTTTCAACACAACAATTTAGTTTGTTTATTTAATGTTTTTATCTTCCTTTCAAGGCCAAACCTGGCACAATGCTGTCCAACTCACACACACACTCTCACGCAAACATTCTCTTACGCACACACACACACTCTCACGCACACTCACTCACTCACTCACACTTTTTCCTTCTCTCTCTCTCTCTCTCACACACACACACACTCTCTCTCACACACACACACACACACACACACTCTCACTTTTCCTTTCTCTCTCTCTCTCACACACACACACACACACACACACACACCTTGTCAACACATACTTACAGTAATAAACATCTACAAATGATAACTGCCCCCTGTAGCAGAGCTAAATCGTTCTCATTACTGTATAAAAATGGACTGGGGATCTTCATCTATGCGTTCATCATCATTAAACGCGCATTACTACATCTCTGCATGGATTCACGCATCTTCAGAACGAGAGAGAGAGAGAGAGAGAGAGAGAGAGAGAGAGAGAGAGAGAGAGGAAAAAAAGATCAGCTACTGTTCTGAAGTGCCACTGAAATACCTGGAAAAAACCTTTATGGAGGAAATCTCAGCCTGTGCATTTGTCTGGCGGCTCGGAGAAGAAAAAAGGAAGAGAATACCTTCCTGTCAATGGTTATCTCTCCATTCTTCTCCTTACCTGCTCTGAGCGCAACAAAATGTGGGTGAATCTTATCAAAGCTTTGTTGGTTCGCGCAGATTTTGTATGTATTCGCTCCATAAGCGCCGCGCATGGATGCCACAACACAAACTAGAAGCTCTTTAAAAGGTTGCCATGTTCAAACAACGCTCGCGACTTTAAAGCTTCATGCCTGTGATCCACAAATACATTTTAAACGTTTCATTTTTTTGAGAAACCTATAACACAAGTAAAGCATTTAGTTTACTGCAAACGATGAAGTCCTTATCTACCCAGTTAAATAGATCAGACTATCTGTCCATTACAACCATCAATCCCTATTCTGCACTTCCATTCAGTCCCAGATATTTCTCACACTCCTATGAACTTATTGTGCAACTTCGGTGTAATATAAATGTACAAGCCACTTCAACCAGCAATGTGGTTCTTAATGCAATATCATCATCATGAGCTAAACAGTGCAAAAATACTACAAACTACAACCATGAACAATGACAGCTTCAAACAAACTCACCACATCCGATTACAAAACAGCCACAGGTGATATTCTCAGGAGAGGGAAACATCCAACAACTGCATCCAACCAAGATATAGGTTTCAAAATAAAGGCCATGACCTTTAAAACAAAGGGTCACACATGCAAATGAAACCTCCTTCTATCTGTTATTTGTTAAGCAGAAGTATTTATTTTTTGAAGCCACTACAAACAATACAGAAGCAAACAAACTATGTTATTATATATCCTTAAAAATACCTTTAATCTAATCTAACTGACTCTCAAAATAGCTGTTTCCACTATCACAACCCAGAACTAAATGACCTGGCTGGATATACTTATAAAAAAATATGACAGACATTTTGTTTTATTATTAAAATGGCCTATTGCCACTGTCTCCTGGTCTCTCACAGTTTGATTTCAGATGTGGAGAATGTCTCAAGCAAAAAGTGCTAATAAAAGTTTCTAATACATTTTTTTCTCTTAAGCAGAACACTGACATCAGCAAAATATTCCTCATAGGAATCTGCTCAAGGTTTCTTTTTAATTACTGGATTAATTAGGAGTCTTTGGTCCCATTAGTATTGCACTACCTTGGGACACAGTACATAGATAATCTCAGTAAACCAAACTCTCATTTGCATGCATTCATTTGGCAGACGCTTTAAAGCAACTTACAGTGAATTTAATGTATACCATGTTTTAATCAATACTTGCATTCCATGGGATCGAACCCACAACCAATTGCTAACATAATGCTCTACCAGTTTAGCTACAGGAAGGCTTTTGCTAGGCTAGGCCTTATAAGAAGTAAACTGTGCTAAACTAGCTCACAGACTGCCCAGTGTTTGTTCACTGACAGTCTACACACAAAAATATATTGCCTGGCACAACTTATCCAATTTCTACAAGGATGCTCACAGTTTATTTGGTTTGTTTGCTTTTGGTGTTTATTTGTTTGAGACAGTTTCTGTAGACGATTTTTCCACCGTTTACAGATAACCATATACAGTACGTGCCTCTTCCTGTCTCAGTGGGCAGGTCTTGATAAGTTGCAATGAGGACCAGTTTTCATATAATAGTGATTTTCTTATTGGCTAGTCATGGTTTTGCAAAAGCTTGTCATGTGACATTATTGTAGAGAGACATTAGCACATGGAAAAGAGAAGCCAACCACATTTAGAGTTTTCATAGGTTAATGGCCTCTAGTTTAATAACTGAGACGTTTCACATCTGTAAATTATTAAAGATTCCACTGACAAGAAGTGGATAAAATAGGGAAATTGCTCTTGAGAGGAGAAAGGGCTGTTTCTTCATGCTCTTTCTCAGAACTGTGGCAATTTAGCCGCCTCGTGAAACGCATGGCGTTAGTTCCTCAATAACCAGTGACCTCGGCTGTAACCCGCACATGTAAAGAGCAGGAAACATGCAGTTAATTTCACCAAACATTACAAGGCGGACTAAATGAATTTGTGCGTATGTGTCTGCATGTTAAGACAAGTGCTGACAGAAGACATAAGAACTGCAATTAATGAAGCTTCAGTGTTGGCTATGATCACAGGCAGGATGTTGTGTGTTGTGTTGTCACTGAGTGACTGAAGTCTCTACGACTCTCTCCCTGCCTGTCTGTCTTTTGATGACACTTGTGTCGTAGACTTCTCACAATTTAACTAATAAATAAAAGTGGGGCGACACTGTTTGTTTGTTTTCTTATTAACTGCCTATCAGAATGATAAATGTTTGGAAATGTTTAAAAGAACATTTTTACTGGTTGTTTTGTTTACAGTACCATAGTGAGTAATTACTCGGATATAGTCTTACGTAGCTATTCAAATTTTCAACAAACAGTCTGGTTCTTCTGTCCAATAACTAATGTATAAAATGGCCAATATGTTTTTTCATGTTTTGTTTAAAACCTTGTATAAAAGCTTGTATATATTTTTAGACATACATTTACATTTATTCATTTGGCAGACGCGTTTATCCAAAGCAACTTACAGTGAATTCAAGGTACACATATTTTTTATCAGGACTTGCCTTCCCCTGGGATCGACCCCCACAACCTTTGCGGTGTTAACACAATGCTCTACCAGTTGAGTTAACAGGAAGGCTGTTAGCTCATACATGAGCTAACAGACATACATGATACCACAACAATATAGCACAAAAAAAGAACTTAGTTTACATAATAATATGAAAACAAACAATTGGATAGAAAATACTGTAAACAACAATACTAGTTACTGTAATACTCTCTGTCCAGATGTCTCACAACTGATTATTTTACAAACATAACTGAAGTAACTAATTGAACATTACAGTTCTGGTTGTAGCTACAGTAACTAGTTTACTGTAAGTGCCTTACTCTGATTAAACAATAAACAGGCTGTGAATGAAGTGTGGGCGACTATCTTGTACACGTACCGCCTCAAGCTGAGAGTTGTGATTGACTGACACTGTTTTTTGTGATTTAAAGGCTTTTGTGATTTTAATTTTAGTAAACATGACATTGTTTTTTCATGCAGATGTAAATACAATGCAAAAGCATTTATGTATTTATTTATGTCAGAATTCTGTTTCATCATCATTAAGAAAATGTCATTTTTCTCTTGCATTTTTAATGAAAAAAAACAACATTCTCCATTATTAAATAATGCGCATTAGACTCTTTTTTCACAGATCCCATTATGGCAAGTTGATCAGTCAGTCTTCTGGCTGCAATTGTTCCTGGAACAATTTTTCCCATCTCTCCTATCTTCATTTGTGGGATTATCCAGTTAAAGCCCATACATTTTCACAACCACATTCAACAGGCAATGGTGTATCGACTACTGAGAAACACAGAGGCGGCCACACAAGATGACACTAATGGGGGTCTCACATAAAGGGTCCTTTTGTCAAAATGAAGACATGATCACTGGGAGAAAAGTTTGCAGTTGTGAAGACATACCAAGCAAACATGTGTCTGTCCAGTGGTTTGTTATCGCCTCGTTCTTTAGGGCTTTGCTGGGAAAAATACTCTTTCCAATACATAACTACTAATAGTTTGTCTGTAAACGAGTGAAAAGAGACAGTTAGAGGTACAATTACGTCCACTTGTAACTTTTCTAACTGACATCCTGCCTTGTAGCCTCTGTGCATCAATGCTTCATATGTGTTTTAATGATAGACTTAGCAAATATCCATGTTCCCACCATTACACTTTTACATATGACAGCTACCATTAGTTTCTGGACGCTTGTGGAATAAATCGTTTAAAGGCATCGTTTACACCAAATGCAACAGCCAACTGGGCCCATTTATCGCAAGGCAAGTCGTATTCTGTTTAATCATTATCAAGTCACATTCGCTAAAATACATTAATGTCTGAAACGGATGCCTTGGTCTCTTTTTTCCTCATGTTTTCTTGCTTTCTCACACTTGTTCTTGTTGTTTATATCCCCTCCCCATTTTCTCTCACACTCTCTCCCCTTTTCTCTCTCCCTCCCTCTTGCATTTGAGTTTCTGCAAGCAGAAATAGATCAACTTCACCACCCTGCCTACAAATTTAGTGGCGCTGTCCCAAAAGGCTAGTGATGTTAGGTGGGAACATTTCAGAAGAGCTTTTGGTAGATGCAGTCAGTACGTCCCACTGGCCTTATCTGTTGTGGGCGAGGAGATCTGTATTATGTGGAAAAAGCTACTCATTCATCTCAATGCTAGCGGCTAATTTTTATTGTCTGTCAATGGGAAAAGATGCTTTTCACAAACAGATGATCATCAACTAGCGGGGAATAAAGGGGCCACGCTAAACCATTTAAAGCTCAAGCCCTTGGTTATGTGGAACAGTGTCACACACAAACACTAAAACAGACTCCTAAGCTTTCTACATTTGACACAGATGAGACTCTTATGACATCACTCAGTCTGATCACTCTGGAAACCGCAGGTAGTATGTTTATCTCTCCCACAATCGCACTAGATTAGGGAGTATAAGTGCAGTTTGTCAGAGCATAATGCATGGCTGTGCATTTCAAAAGAACAGAGCACAGCCATCGAGACTGGCGCCGCTTTTTAACCTAATCACATCTCTCCAGCAAATCCTGCAACAGCCGCCATGTATAAATACGTGAGGTATTAAGGCAGGAAATACATCTACGCTAATTCTCTGCGATATTCAACATGACAGTAAATTTCAGGGAAGCTCTGCAGTACAAAGAAACCAAATCACTCTTTTTTTCTTTTATCTGAAACGTTATTGAACACATTTTATCAAAAGCAACATAAAGCGCTTTCAAGCTTTGTGTATATCAGTACGTCTCTACCCTGGGAATTTAACTTAGCATACTATTTTCTTATATTCATCCATTAATTTTTTACTAACATGTTTTTTTAAAGAAAATGTGTGGCATCTCTTTTTTATTTCACTTTCTATTCCATAAGCAGTATCAAAGTCGGTTGTCAACACTGCCGGAGTAAAATCTGTAACAGTTTCTGCTGGTGGAAATATGTGCATATAGATTTACTTTTTTTTGAAGCAAAAAGCCACCATCTCTTACAACTTAACTAAATGAGAGTGAGTGACACATTGTGATATTGAACTTGAAAAAGGGACATTATTCCAGACGGCAATAACATTTGGTTTGTGCTGGAGACAAGCTCTCTCAATGCAGAAATAAAATTAACAGTGTAACCTTTGCTTTTGATAAATCCTGGCAGGCTTGAATGAAGGCCACAATGAAAGCCAGTATTACAGTAAACACTCTTAAACGCCATCAGCATTTAACATAAAAGAAGATTAAATTCTTATGCATGGTTTCCAGAAATGTTGGGTTCCAAACAGGGTTACTGTATTTTCGAATGTTGTTGGCATTTTATGTAGTTTTTGCAAAGCCCAACTGGTATGCTGTCATGCCAAGAAAGCCAAGGTCATGGGTTTGAATCTCATATATAATGATGAAATGAATAGTTTCAATGTGTTGTAAGTTGCTGTGGATAAAATATCTGCTTATTGTAGTTAGTTTTAAAGCAATTTTTTTTTTAAATTTAGTGTCACAAAATATCCCATCTGCATATATTGAAACCCATTATAATATCGGAATGCACCATAATAAAATAATACCATTAAAGTTTCAGTTTAAAAATCACATTTAGGCATTCAGCAGACGCTTTTATCCAAAACGACTAAAAAATGTACAGTACAGTAAAAAGATAAATACAATAAAAATATAATAAAAAGTTAATTCTCCACTGGCAATTAATTCTGGTATAAATGAGCATTTACAGTCACTATTAATCAATAGCAGCAAATTCTAACTATCATCATCTCCAGACATTTATGGCTCAGTATTATGTACTGGATCAGCTGATAAACTAATGCATGGCACTGGATCTATAAAAATATTTGAGGGATTTGTTTGAGGCATGTTAAGGCACTTAAATACATTATTTATGCCTTTTCAATCTTTCATTGAGACATTTGCTGTACCCTGCTGAATAAAAATTGTTTTATTATTGCAGTGTCATTCATTTTCAGATTGCCACTAAATGTCAAAAACATCAAATGATTCCTTTATCTGTTAAGTAGAGAGCCACTTCTTCTCCAATTGGGACATTTTTTGAATGTACCTATAGCTCAACTGGTATAGTGTTGTGTTAGCAGTGCAAAGGTTGTAGGTTTGAATCCCAGCAAATGCAAGTACTGCTAAAGGAAAATGTAGGTGTTGAATTTACTGTAAGTTGCTTTGAATAAAAGTGTCTCCCAAATGAATAAATGTAAATATGAAAGATATCAGTATCCTCTTGTCAGTGGTATAAGTGTGCCAGTGGCTTAACTTTTGCAAAGTTATTTTTTATCTTATATATTGTTTGCTAGCCTTTTAAAATTATTAGTTTCAATAATAGTCTTGTTTCTCTGTGCAGTTCAGATCCACGATTGAACTAAATTACAGGTTCCAAGATTTCTCAAAAATTCCAAGAAAGCTTTAACGTTGTACATTTTTGGACCAAAAATCGCCTCACAAAACACCATTCCTTTGTTCAGGGAAGTTCTGAGGATTCTGAGCCCGGCTGTGGTCTTGAGGTCACGTTCTGATGGAGAGCTGCTTTGTGATGGTTTTGACATTGAGTGCATTTCCTGTCAACAGCCCCCTATCTAGTGTTTTGAATATTGCAGGTTGCCACTTTAAAAAGACTGAATCAAAGTGTTTATTCAACCAGCCATGACAGCTCTCTGGTTAGCCAAGTGGCTCGATTCCTACAGCAAAATGCGTCTGTGGGTGTATGTCTTTGGACAGCCAAATTAGTCAATTTTGGCTATTATAAGGCTAGATGCTTTCTGTCAGTAATAAAAGCTGTCAGTTTTGAAGAAGAGGTGTACGTGGAGAACAAAGCTCATTCAGCCTCATGTAAACCAATGACATGTTTCTATGGTGCCTGTTGCTTTCAAACAAGGTCAATTGTTGAATACAGCTGTGTGAGGCACTTCAGTGTTTAATTCTAATAACATCTCGCACATATGTGGAGTGTTAAAGTGTGAAAGTTATTGCATGTTGAGCTGGAAATGTCGGCTTCATTGTCAAACATCAGCAAAACAATATATCAGTTCCCACACCCTGTGATGTCACAACAAAGACAATGCATGTATCCTGCACAGAAAAGGCAATCCCAGAATGCATTGCCACAAGCTGAATGTTAATGTAATGGAGAGGAATGTTCATTGTAACTACATTTCATTCAGACTAAAAAGCATCAAGTCAAAATCTGTTTAAATCTAAAAATGAGTTTTATTCAGATTTAATATTTCTGACAGCTATGTGTTTTTGATATGATACATAATTTATACATAGTTATAATTTAATATTTGACATTTAACATTTCAAAGAATGTAAGCCAACATTCTGAGAATGTTCCCTGTTAGCTGGCAGCAGACAGCAAACTAGCCTTTGTCAAGGCTAGATGGTCCTCAGGCAACTCTTTGTTTGTTTGTTTATTTGTTTTGATGTGAAATGCATAAACTCCACTATGAAAACAATTTGATTCTTCAAGCTTCAACTTTTGCATTTGGTGTGGAATGATACGAGGAAAATAAGCGCATGTGAGCCAAAGCTCACGCCGCAGTGCTAACAACGTGCTGACTGCTGACTCTGTACAAAAACAATGCAGATTGCCTGATGCCAATCTTCTGCCTCTGCCTCAGCGTGTGAATGAGGGGACACAGTGTTATTTGCGGGGATAATACTGTGCATATTTTAGCAGCGCTGTTCAGCAGGAATGTGGCCTTCTAAAAGCTTAGCGTTCCTGTGAAGAAGCTGTTAGAATGTTTAGCGGCCTTCAAACCTTCGCCACAGGCGCGAGGGTACACAGTGACTAGTCGGGGAGACCGTGCCCCTGTTCGCTAAGAGCAAAAACTGTGTCTTTCACCCCTAAATGCCTCTAACTTTTGGGACTGAAACTTTTAGGTCTGTCAGAACTGTAGGCCACCCTCACTAGAGTTAATGGCCGTTTCTCTCTATGGCAGTCACTGAGGGCCTCACTGTTATTATTAACACACTGTTGATTTGTGGTGTTCTGCGTCTCCGCCCCTGTTTCTTTTGTTTTTATTTTGTATCCCTTTGGCATAGACCTTATTGTTTGACACCCCCGTGTGGCCAAAGTTGGTGAAATAACAAGGACTTTAAAAGGACTTAAAATTAACTCCACTCCCAGCCTCCATACTGAATTTTACTTTGTCATAGAAGCCTGCCAGTGGACGTACAAGTGATTTATGTGAAAGCTACAAACACTGACAGCCCGACGCTTGTAGGAAGTGAAGCAGGGCTGTATGCGCATTTGAAAATGCACTAGACTGTCTACAATTTTATACAGTCTCTCTTTATATATATTTCATGTTTTTACAAGAGCTTGAGACTCAAAGTGTAATGTTATCGAATGGTGTTGGCTTTACTGATAATGTGTTGTGCTAGTCAAGCCAAGGTTACAGGTTTTTGAGTTTTTGAGTAAAAGTGTCTGTTAGTAGCATGAATGTAAATGAAAAAGATTAAATGGTTAATTTAAATACCTGACATGCAGCTTTTAAAGCAAAGGGTGTCATGTGTTTATGCCATGACAGGGTTTTAAATGGCATTTAAAGGGCAAACCGGGCCTGTTCTGGGAAAGAGAAAGATAAGTGCTGGTTTTGCTCTGTAATAATGACACACACACACACACACACACTCAAAAACAAAGTCTCTCTCTCTTCATCTCCGGTCCCCAGTCACACACACTGTACAGTTCAGTGGCACATCACACACACATACAAAAGCAATTAGCATTTCATTTGATGCTCGGGTAAGAAAACACGAAATGACTGACACACCGTATCTCAGCTCCCATTCAAAAATCCTGCCATTTCAAAACAAGAAGGCAGCCTCGCACCCCAGGAAGCCCCTTTTCTGCCAGAGCACGACTGCTCTTTAAAGTAATACGACACAGTCCCCGAACACACGCTGGAGTCGAAACGGAGCGTGGAAACATTTCACCAGCCCTGCTGTGTCGCTAACTGTAAATGTCATGTTTACCCACAACAACACTTCAACCCCTGAGGGGACAAGCAGGTACTGCGGTTAATTATTTGTAAACATTTAATTGCCATTTACACCCGAGGGATTTGCTCCGTTCACCCCAGCAGGACACATGCACATTCTCATCAAGCATTAATCAAACACGCTAAATGAGGCCTCCCCGTGTGTCTCGGCTCAGCGCTAGCACCCTCGCAGCGCTAGCCGAACGAGGGCGCCGCTGAATTCTTCTTCATTGATTCTTCTTGCTTGACAAATGCAGAATAATTTGATTAATGCCTTGAAAACACACCAAGACGCCGTCAGGTGAGTAGATTGCCCAAGCATTATATCCCTGTTCCAAATAGTGCATTAGCATACTCATTTTTTCTGTTTCTGCAGTATGTAGTATGCATTCTGTGCATAGTATGCAAATGTATAAGTATACATATAATATTTAGGAAGACCTGGTGCAAGAGTTCTCATCTTTTCAAGCCAAGCAACGAAAACTCTTTAAATAAATCATAACCATACTATAAAATAACTACTGTTTTATTTAATAGTCCACAGTTTTTCATATACATTGTGCAGTATGCAGTAAACACAAACAACACTGTGTATTTCATTCCAAACACATCTGCTCCAAATACTAATATAACTGTAGACATCGGTCACATCTTCTGGTCAATGGGTGATTCGATCATTATGGAAGTTGTGGCGATTCGCTGCAGCTAAACCAATTGCACCTCTTTACTCAACCACCTACAAGTGCTTACAGACATCTATAGATCTCACGAAAAAGGCAGTTTAAACCACCTACACACTGATGGTCCTACATCAGTGATGACCGACAACGTTCTCACGTGGCTGCCAGTCATTACCAATGAGTTTAAAGATCACAACTGGACCAATTGCAATTTACACTGATTAGTTTAAAGATCAGGACTAAACTAATTACAAGGGTTATTGTCAGGTCATCTACACACCAACCTCAAATCTCTAGAGGAACTCAAGGGGCAGAACTTGAGTTGGCTTGAGTTCTGTTCCCTTCCAGCCTCTTCATTTCCTGTTTCTTTAACACTTTGCTTTTAAATAGAAAATGGTAAAATGCTCAGAAAACAAACGTGGAGAAAGATGCACACAGTTAAAGAGGATCTTCACAGCTTTTTCAGAGCAGATGAAGTGTGGAGTGACATATTAGGTGCGAAAGCGATTGTCTCATTTTAATTTACATGTATTTGTTCAGCGGACACTTTTATCCAAAGCAACTTACAAGACTTACAAAGAGAGAAAGAGCGAGAGAAAGAGAGATTTAACATTTTGCTCTAAGAACCAACAAGCCAAGGCTACAAAGCTACATTTACAAGTAGGAATTGAGTTCTGATGCTGAAGACATAAAATGAACAGAAGTCTGATTGTTGATCATAAGAGCTTTAGGGATTAGCCAGGTGTCTGCAAAACAGATGTGTTCATTTCCTACATAATAGTGAAAGTGTCAGTTAATTTGCTCTTCTATTCTTCTGAAAATACAAAAAATTGTCTAGTTCAACCAATATAGATAATTAAATCAGCTTTGTTGGTTAAAATGTGTCGTGTTAAGTATTTAGAAACAGCACTAAATTAAATCTGTCACACACTTGTCTGTGCTAATAACTTGCTAACGTTTCAATTTAATTCACATCACATACGATCAGATAATGTTTTATCTTTAAAACAACTATAATCTGTAACAGAATGTGAAGAAAAAATTCTTACTGTAAATAAACATGAACCATTTATATCTACTGAAGTTCCTAATGAAAAAACATAACTAATCGGTCACGTGAAGCCTTTAACTAGTTTTTACACAAACATTAGTCATGCTATGAGTGAAAAACAGGCCAAAGATTTGATGAGCAATCACTCGAATGTTGCAACACAAAAATGTCACAGACAGAAATAGAGAAAAAGGCCTGAAATGTCGTCTACACAGAAATGAGCCGCTGCATGAGTCAGCCTCACACATTCCTGAGGCGTGCACTTTTTCCCACAGAGATCTGTAGATATTGGCTCTGCACGTTTGCATGTACGTCTATGCAGCCAATGCCTTTATTGAGTATGTGCCACATCTACTGTGCCTTCCTCACTGGTCCATGTAGCATCTTGATTGAAAGTTGTCTGATATGTCTGCCTGCTTCTGTTGCTGTCATTAGGGGTGCCATGATTGCTGACTGCATTTAATGGCTGTCAGGGGGCAACAACCAGCATATAAGCAAGCTCATCAAACTGTATCGGCAGCTGGGGACGAATGGGCTGCTAGGTGCCCACAAAGGCCCAACGTCCAATCAAAACTCAGTGACTGATTATTGCTTGAAAGAGTGTTGAGTTCTGTGGATCAGCATGTATCAATCAGACATAGACTCTGTAACAGCAGTTCTGCTTCGCATTTAGCACACAAGCAAAAATACTGGCATGTAAAACCTCAGCACCTTTGACCCAGGGAATACTTCTGTTGTTATATATTTTTTTGTGGTGTTATTTTAGTGTTGTGTGTGTATTCAAGGAAAGGCGAATTTTGATTAAAGCTACAATCTGTGACTTTGGCTCTCTGTCACCATCTCTGTTTGAAACATAACATTGCAAACTCATTCTTATAATTGTAAGATAATTGTAAATTACCCTTTTCAAGCTAAGAAGAGTATTTTAAACACTGCTTAATCACTGCCTAACAATTGTGTGTTATTATGATGGTTAACAGTAAAAATTACAGTACAAATTTTAAGTTCAAGTTGGTCGGCATCATTATTTCTATTGAACAGATATGAATATAAAAATATTCATAATACGCAAAATATCCTGTACATTCAAAAATGTCACTAACACCACTGCATTTCTGATAACCACTGAGTTTTTGCTATAAATTTAAGATGTTTCTCATACCAATATAAATGCTCTT
>JBAJNP010012819.1:0-12900 GCA_036877545.1 Yasuhikotakia modesta | reverse complement strand
CTGTGATGACTTCCGGTACAGTACGCCATGCTCGTCCAATTGTAACTTATCCCATTCTCTGTAGAAAACTCTGGACTTTGCGTTACCTTCACGCCACTGCTTTGAATCCATTTGAGACCCAGCTTGTAAGTGCTTGATGATTTCTCTGATGTCTGTATCGTCTTCTTGTGCTTGACGAATCTCCTCTTTTGATAATGTTTTTAGTGACACTTTATTAGTGTGTTCACATGCCATTACATCATCACATTTGACGGTCATAGTGGGACCCGAATCATTCTGTATTTCGACTGCTTGAACCATCGCCCCAATGCAATCTGGTGAGAATTCTGCGGTGTACTCCCTCATTTTTGTCTCTACATCCACAGGCATTCTTGACAATGAGTTTGCATCAACATTTTCCTTTCCCGGTCGGTAGCGGATTGTGAAGTGGTAGTCCGCTAGTTCACCGACCCAGTGGCACCCAGTGGCATTTAACTTTGCTGATGAGAGTACATAGGTCAAGGGATTATTATCACTGTACACAGTGAAAGTCGGAGCGTAATACAAGTAGTCCCTGAATTTTTCTGTCACAGCCCATTTTAGGGCAAGAAACTCCAGTTTCCCGCTATGAAGGTGGTAGTTCTTCTCAGCCAATGTCAATGTTCTGGACCCGTAAGCAATTACCCTCAACTTTCCATCCTGCTGTTGGTATAGAACAGCACCTAGACCCTGGTTTGAGGCATCTGTATGCAGAACGAATGGTTTACAGAAATCAGGGAACCCCAGCACTGGCGGTTGGACCAAGCACTCAACCAATCTCTCTAAAGCTTCTTGGTGATGTGCAGTCCACTCAATTTGCTGGTTTGATGGCACCACGGGACCTTTTTTGTTTCTGTTTGTCCTTTTCCCTCTCTCTGTCATTCTTTCTCCACCACTGGGTCTACTTTTCAAGAGGTCATACAGTGGACTGGCAATTCTGGAAAAGTCCTTTATATACTGTCTATAGTAACCGAGCAGACCCAAAACCTTGCGCAGCTCACCTACAGTGGCTGGTCGCTTTTCTTTCAAAGCAGTTACAGCAGCTGTGTCAGCTGGGTCCATGCAACTTCCCTCCGCTGAAACAATTCTGCCAAAGTATCTAACTTTGCTCTTGAATAGGTCACATTTCTGTGGTTTGAGTTTAATACCATAAGCACGTAGTCGGCACAGTACTCTTTCCACTGCCTCCACGTGGTCATCAAATGTCTTTGAAAAAACTAGAATGCCATCCAGGTATGGCACACATATTTCATCTCTCAGTCCCTCCAAACAGGTCTCCATGAACCTCTGGAATGCTGCGGGCGCGTTTATAAGCCCGAATGGTATGCGAATCCATTCGTATAGGCCCCAGGGGGTCGTAAATGCCGTCAATGGCCTACTTTCTGGAGTCATGAAGCCCTGATGGTAAGCCTTCCCTTGATCGAGCAGAGAGAACCAAGAGTTGCCCCCCAAGCCATCCAGTATGTCCTGCACTCGAGGAATTGGTTGGCAGTCAGGTAAGGTCTTCCTATTCAAATCCCTATCATCTATACATAGCCTGAGGCTGCCATCCCATTTTCGTACGCACACAATCAGTGAGGAATAGTAGGAGTTGGACTTTCCTATCCATCCTTGGGCAATTAAGTCATGCAGGTAATCTTTCATTTCCTGATATAAGGGCTTTGGAACTGAGTTGTATGTCCGAGACACAGGTGTACTATTGTTCAGGGAAATAGACATTTGTAGTTCCTTAGCACAACCAATATCATTGTCGGATTCTGAGAAAGTCTGGCACTGCTCCCTTAACATCTGTTTCACCTTTTGTTGTTGTCTTGCAGTCAAGTGGCTTATTTCGACAGGTGGGTCCCACAAGCTGTCTCCCTCAGTCATTCTTGGTGGTACTTCAACCTTAACCTGGGTCACAGACCCAGTTACCTATGGGGAAATCATTGACGCAGGTAAGACTGACTTGATTAATTGTGCTGTCCCTAACTCCAATCTACTTCCTAGGATGATATCGTGGTCTGTCTCATTCTGCACACTCAATGTGACTGAGGGGCAGGCACCCTTTTTCACCTCTAGCAGTGTGTCAAACAATCTCAGACCCTCAGGTTAATGAGGGTCGAGACAAGGCTCTAACAGTAACACACTGTCTTGTCTCGCACGTGGCATTTTAACTTGACACTTTATCTGCATGATTGTGTGTTTTGATATGTTTACAGAACCCTTGGCAGTGCTCACCATATATTCTTCGAGATCATCCACTGCCACCCGGTTGATAAAGGTGTGTACTTTGCCCTTTTTCAAGCTTGGAAAGGCACTTGCAACCATTTGATACAGTTGACCACCAGTCACCTTATTTCCATTGCCTGCATCCTTTTGTTTGATCACCTGCTCGATTACATTGAAGCCGATGATAGGTTTAGAAAGTTGCTCACCCTTCAGAACAAGCACAGGGATGACTAATTCTTTGGCTCTTTCAGCAGAGTTAGCCAACTTGAATGTTATCTCAACCCATCCACTATATGGCATGTCAGTGCCGTTGGCCGCCACAAGGTGTAGACACTGAGTCACCTCTGTCGCTTCAGAGATATCTCTTAGCCTTACCATATGTATCTGTCTTTCCAATGTTCATCATTAATGCAAACCTGTGACCCTGTGTCCCATAAAGCCTCTGTCCCATATACCTGCAAGTAGCAAGCCACTAGGCATTGCCTGCCAACTAAGGAGGAACTGAGGAATGCTGATTAACCCGGCATTGTGCTGTTACTATGCTGTCAATGTCATGAGGTGTAGCATGTTGAAATTTGCTTCTTAACTTCTGTCCTAAGAATTGTTGGGACCTGCATGCCTCCTGGGTCACTCCCTGTCCCTCTGGAGCAACCCATCTTCATTTAACGGCACCTCCCTCTAAGTTCTCATACCCTGTACTCTGCAACCCACTGCAAAATGTTCACTACTGCCGCAATAATAGCAATGGGTACACAGCTCTGCAACCCCTTTCTGTTGGCAATGAAAGCATTGCCTAGCTCGATGGTGTCTGGGCGGTCGAAACAGTTGTTGGGGTTGCGACAGTTGATTGTTTGGGTACTGTCGCATGACTGGATATAGTGGCTGGCTAGGTTGTGTGGGCATTTGTACATTGTGGTGTGGGGCTCGTTGTTGGTGGGCAAAATGCATCACAGGATAAGGTTGCTGAGCTACTGCATACTGTTGTTGTGGTAGAGCACTTGAATATTGCGACTGAAGCTGACATGGCTGTCGATCATATGTGAATGGCTCTGGTCTTTGGGCTTGATGCTCTGGCCTTGGGCCCCACTTTAACGGTAGCTCCCTGGTCTGAGCCACGTCCTGTGGGTGTCGACGTGTTGCTGTCACTGCGACTTCTTCATTGCTAATGGCAAAACACTGCTTAGGTGGAGCTGGTGGTTGCTGAATTGTCTCCCTGATCTGTGTAATTTCATCACCAAGTCGTTTTAGCTGAGATATCAGATCAAGCTTTGACTGTTTAGGCTGGTATTTTAGTTCGGGGGTAGGCTCCTCTAGTTGTGTGGCATTAACAGTAACTTGGCATTCTGTTTTCCGTTTATTCTGCCTTTCCAACTCGTGAGAGCAAGCAACATTTAATTTTTCAAGCAATACCTCATCAGGAATCCCAGGGTCAGAAAGATACGGCTGTAAGTCATTTTGAATATGGTCATTTTGTAACCCAGTCAAGACGGAATGTAGAAACATGTTCTGCACCTGAACAGGGTCATATTTCAGCCCAGATTTGTCCTCTTGTGAGGCAAACAGAATTTTCTGTCTTAGATCAAGGGCGCGGATCAGAAAGTTTTGTGGGGTCTCCTTGCTGCGCTGGCTCTCTGTGGTCAATTGTTTATATAACTCGGTGGCATTCTTTTCCTGATAGTGGGAACGGAGGATGCGCCTGAGGGTAGGAAGAGTTAAGTCAGCTTTCCCTTCAAGATAGCTACGCAGTTGGAGTCCAGGTGTAATGGATCCAGGAGTCCAGGTGTAATGGATTACAGCATCTATGATTTCCTGCTCTGAATACCCCTGGCTCAGTCCGTTTTCGATTTGATGAGCCAAGCAAGAAAAAGATAGTCTGTCCTTTTGGCCTGGTTCACCAATCAAGCCCGTGATTTTAAAATCTTTATGCCAAATCACTGATGTGTTGTGTCTATGTTGTGGTTGTGACTGATCTAGCAGCCTTTTGTTGGGCGTTGCCTGTATCTCTGCTGTCTTATGTGGAACAGCAGCATCGATATTCAAAGCCTGAAGTGTTTCAGCTATAGCGCTTGTTTCTCTTTCTATTCTCTGGACCTTGTCCATTGTCACTTCACTGTTTCCCAGCTCCACCCCTTTTCCAGGGTTATCGACAGTGGTCACTGTAAGGTCACTTATTTGCTCATTGATCATCAATAACTCAGCCATGCCACCATCTTCTAGTTCTCCCAGCTCACTCCTTAAAAAATAGCAGCTGAGGGAGTTTTTAAGTGAGAGGCGAGTCACACTTGTTACATCTGTCACCGTGATGTGTAAGAAAGAGCAGAGTTCTACTAATATCTCTCGTGACAATATGCACAGTTTCTCTCCTATTTCCTCCTGGAGATTCTGAAGAGCATTGATTTTCTTTACTCCCTGTTTATTTCTCTCTGCAGGGTATAGCAGTGTTGGAAGTGATGGTTACCTCACTAACCTGGGCCTTGTTGCCTCTGTGATTCCCGTCACCTCAAGCACACAATCCACTTAATTCGGTATACTCTGCACTTCACCTTACCGCCTCACTGCTGTTTGAAGATTTAAGATGAGGGGGATGTAGCTGGGTGGGTCTTGCTGATGAAGGCGTCCAACCACCCGACCACGATCCCAGCGGTGCCTCAAAAATTATGTAGTACCTGCCAGGGAAGATATTGTAACAGTGACTACATGAGATGCGATGCTTCACATTTGTAGCTTTAATCAAAATGAAGCACATCGCGAGAACTCTCTGGAAGTACACACACTCTCGACCAATAAGATACGCCCACTTTAGCAATTGTAATATTTAACTCTTTAACATAGTATACATTTTTTTTAACACCTTACTTATTACAAAACATAATATTTGGAAGCATGTCCCAACATTTGTATACTTACAATTATTTAAATTGAAAACTTGCATATTCAATCCAGCATATTACACTTACTTGCTGCTAATTACTCCAAACAAAATAATAAATATTACTGAAAGATTTGATGGTCTAAAACCTTGCAAATAATGACCAGTTCTTCACAAAAGTTTATATTAGTTGTAAGCCTTATTAAATGTTTCTCAGAAGACAGATGAAAATAGCCATATTTTTGTTGTCTGTAAATAGCACATTTTTGCACATTTTACACCACAGATCCACCAACAGTCCTTAGGCCTTCTCAGATTAACTACTTTTACATCCACGTAATTAAAAATGAACAGCTTATGTTGTTTAAAGAGAGAGCAGTTTATTACAAGCATTTTTTTCACCTGACTGGCCAGTTTAAAGCAGTAAGTTTTCTTGGTAATGCAATTTTTTATATTATTTTTGTGCATTATTGGGAAATTAGGTTGGTGTCACAAAGTGGTTGTTTTGCAGAGAGATAGGAGGCTGACCCAAATGCAGGGTTTTCTTGCTTTTATTGTTACGAGGCATATTCCAAGCAGGCAGTCAGGTAACAACAGGGGCAAATCCAGAATCAATAATCCAAAACACAAAGCAGGGGTCAGGCAGAAAATTGGTGTTTGTGTGTATTTGTTTATGCATACTTGTGTTGATTATGTTTATGCGTGTTGATGTTTATGTTGTGTTGGTGTATATAGTTGCATGTTTTCCTGTTCCTGTGGAAATCAGCATATGAATATTTAAGCAGCCAACTCAAGCTTAGCAAGGTTTGATGGATAATTATGTCTTGAATCTCACTAATTAGAGGTGTCTGTCTTCCTTTAACAAAGAATAACCTGCCATACATAAGAAATTAAGTAAGTTTAAAGGCAGCTTACATCTTCATTTATGAGTGATTGAAATGCTAATTTATTGACATCATCCTGACTTGATGCAGGAGAACTATAGCAAACAATTAGTGTTCAAAATGGTAGATTTCACATATAGTTTGGGCAGTTGTGACAAAATGTGAACCATATTGATTGCAAGTAAAATCAAATGTACTACATCAAGTTGCACAATGTACAAAGCACACAGTATTGAGTTTTCTGCATTATAAGCATTACGGCATCAATGTGAACTTAGCATCTGTAGCCAGTTATTTTTACGTTAACTACTATCAGAGCAGAGATAGTGGTTAGACTGCAAAAATGTTTACAGTTAATGACATAGTTTAACAGCACAGCTATTTGAATATAATGACAGTGGTTTGTAAACTATCTTACTCTAAAACTGCATACTTGCTTTAGCCAAGCTTTTGCCTCTGCATTTGTTTATTTGTACAAAATAGTATACTGTGAGTATAAAGTCACTGAACGTATTACTAGTTACTGAAAATAACATGCAGTTGGAGCAAAATTATAATCAAAATGATATTTTTCTGACATGTACTTTAATAATTCTTTTGTTATTTTTGGAGGCTGACAGGATTTGGAAAGAATTGCTAATTAAAATGACATTACAGTTGAACTTTTCTTTGAAGAAGACATCCTCATGTTAACACCCACCCACAGACATGCTGGCATGTGGTATATGCGGACTCTCTGTAGATGTAATGGTTTTTATACTATACAAACTCTATATTCTATCCCCTTACTACCCAACCCTCATATAAAACATTTGCCAATTTTTAATGAATAAGAAATCACTACTTTTTACCTCTGTTTTTATGCAATTTAGTTTTTGAGGACATAGTGTGAAAACCATGTTTATGTTGTTATACACGTCATTAAACACTACTCGTAAACCACATATTCACCTCCCCCAACTCACACACATATGTACATGCTTGTCTTTGTGAGCCCACAGTACAATTTCTAGTCCCTTTCCCAACATTAACCAACACAACTTAGTGCCTAACCCTTATTTCAAACATAACATTAACCTAATTCTATCTCTAACCCTAAACATCAAACAGCTTTATAAAGGTGTTCTCAGAAAGCAAGGACCAGCCAAAATGACCTCACTTCACTCTTTGTCCTCACTGCTTCTTACGAAGATAAGTGCACACATACACACAAATGTATAGTAAATGAAGGTCTGACACTTCTTTAGTAGCAGTATAATCTGTAAAGTGACTCTATAATGATTACATTATTCATTACTGCTACATTAAAGTGACCTTAAAATATAGGAAGCTGTTATACCCTGTATTTCAGACTCTTCTGTCTCTTTCTCTCTGTTTCACTGGTGATAGTTTCCTCACATCTAGAGGTGTTATTTCTCACTACATGAGGAGCATGTCTAATAAACCATCACACACACAAGTTTATACAACTCTTTGTGGGAACCACAGACACTTAAAACTGTGTATTAAATCCGCTAAAAAGTGTTACATTTTTAAATAGGAATCATTTCATATGTTTAAAATTAAATTTTCCTTGTGGGGAACCCCCCCACACACATGCTGAGACAGACACTTAAATTTTTGGATTGCTGAAGAACAGACAAATGACCTGTTTTTTGGTTGTAAATATTTTCGTTATTTTGACATGAAATTGACATTCATTGGCATTGACAAGGTGTTACTGTTTTTTTACCAGCAGAAATAATGGGGCTCCAAAAGGTACTAATTAACTGCTATTAAGTAATAATATTCACTATTATAACTGCTACTATTAAGCTATTACATTTCCATCACCCTCTCAACACCTGCCTTTACCTCTCAAAAGTTGTCTTTATCTATAAACCGTCTCTCACTTGTTTCTGCCAATATACCACAATATAGTCACTACACATCCCAATGGACAGGCTGCAGGCCTACTAGAACATCCTAGAGTTATAGGCAAGAGAACTACCCACATATTTAGGACTAAAACATCAGACAGACCTGATTGTGGGCCAGTAATCACCCAGCAACTGCATAACAACCAATCTTGGAAAGCATTTAATACCCTCCTTTGTGTTCCTTGTGTTGATGAAGCATAGATCTTTAATTTGCAATAACAGGTTCACTTTTATACATTGTTTTTCATTGTCAATGAAGAATAATCTGAACAGAATTAATCATCTGTAATATATTGTAAATATGCTCAAAAATTATTGTTTTTTTACAGTCTTACATTTTGTTATGGACAGCAGTTGATTATGATTGAACTCTGGTCTGTATCCACAGTATTCATAGTTGATTTTGTATTTGAACTTACAAATTTACAAACACCATGGCAATAGGACAGAAGTATATGATGGTGAGACGTGGTAATGCAGGTTTGCCAGGTGATGTTTCATTCTGCAAAGAGTAAAAAACAAGACATGGAAAATATATAAATATGCATTGAGAGTGATCACATAATACATAATCACATCAATTATACCAACCGGCTTATGTACCACCCACAGTCTGTGAACACGTCCTTCACAGTCCACCCGTGGACTAACTATCTTCAGCAGGAAGGTCTTGCTGGTAAATGCTGTAAATACCCCTCTGCCAAAAAACATTATTTCTCTATATACCATAAACATTATAAAAATAAAAAAATATACAATTATGTTATGATTATTTTTCAGTATATATTACATTGTTACCAGTACCTGATTTTTTGAATTATCTTAGCAGCAGGAAACAGACCTTTTTTTATCTGGTTCACAGAGTTCAAATACAGAGTAATCCGTCACATGACATTCACGGCTCACGAGATTGGTTCTCTCCAGGTATTATCAACTTAATTGTACCTTGTCAAAACTGTACAAGTCAATTCAAATACTAGGCTGATATAATGAACACTTCTAAGTGCTAGTTTTTTTTATAAATGTATAAAGTTCATAGCTATACATACAGTATATACACCGTGCAGAGCCAGTAGTGGCTTTATAAGCTAGTTATAAAGATTTGAACTTTGTATGTGCAGCACCTGCTAGCCAGTAATAGAAAATGAGGAGGGGTGTGACATGGGTTCTTTTAAACTCTTTAAAGGTCAGTATAACTGCTAAGTTATTACTTTTGGATGAACAGAAATAATGCACACACACATTTTCCACTACACCATCATTGCAGTTGGCTCATACTCATATGTGCAGTTTGTACATGCTTAAGTATTAGATTTCCAAACTCTTAAATTAACCATGGTTGGTCAAATCGTACTATATGTCAGTCAGACAACCCCTTAATGTCTAAGTGGGTGGTTCTTGGCCAGAACAAGTGCAAAGTTAACCAGACTTTGGTCTGTCTTTTTTACTAACAGCATGACATTCTCTGACCTTATCTCTGTACTGCCAGCTCACTCATATTTGTTTTTTTCTGTCTCCAACTTATTACTTATCAGTCTTCTGTTTTACAGAATTCCAGTTTCAGTAGAAATGCCTCTAAATCTAAAATCTAAATCTCTTCTCTGCAATGCCTGCACATTTCTCTTCTTCCAACTCTATCTATCTTTTTCTCTTTTTGAATGAAATAATGAGGCATATACATAGGCCATAATAACCAGACAGTTTTACTGGAGATCTTTTTGTCGTTGAGCTGACAGGTTGATATATGCTGGCCAGATGCCCTCAGTCAGAACATTTCCCTCTGCCGATGAGGGAATATCAATGTCTGCAGGATTCTCGTCCCTGCAGCCGGAGGGGGAGATCACCCACTAGTTCCTGGATTTGACACAACTGCTCCTTGGCACAGAACTGAAAAAGAATGAATGTGTTTAAGGAAGAGATGCATCTGACAGACAGAGTTTCTGTTTTCTGTGTTTTCTGCTTTGAATTTTGTCCTGACTGTCTCAAAAGCAGATTTGTCAGGGTCATCTTAGCAAACCTCACTTAGACTCTGGAGGAGCATTTCCCAAAGTTGCCAAGTGTTTTTTGGCCATGCATGTTACATTCAGTTCATTTAGCTGGAATAGCAGGCTGAGCCTGCCTGAAAAGAGAGGATTCATGCTCCATTGAACAAAGTTTCCTGAAGAATATGTTAATAACAATGCTTCATTTTGCTTTTAATCTTGTTAGAATGATGGGCAGGTGGAGGTCCGATCTCACATCATATAATTGTTTAAAGGAATCTGGTTGGTTTTTTTACTTGGAGGGGTCATTTCTAAAAACAGTTGTAACTTGTAACCACTTTCACCAGTTTTAGTGCAAATCTTCTTATTCATTAACCACACACAATTTAACTTACTGTAACTAAGTCTTGTCTGTACCAGTTTAGCACTTGTTTAAATCAAGTCATTGGAGTTTCTTCAGGACGTGCTACTTTTCATTCAGGACATGCAACCTTGTAATGTTCTTACAAACAAGTACAGTGGCCAGACCATTATGGGTTTTGTTGGTATGACCATGGTTCTTTGACACTTTGATGTATTTCATAATATCAACTTTATTCTAAATTAGTGGAATGTTTAAAAAACATTATACAATTAAAAGCTTTAATAACATTACTATAATGTTGTGTGTATTTTTATTTCCTGTGCTCTATAGTGAGAGAAGGTGTTTCTTAAGTATAAAATAAATAAAGTGTCTCCATGTGGTGCCAGTTAAAAGGCATTAAACATGGTCACATAAATATGCACGTGGATAATTACATGAATATTAAAAAGTTATGATAATATAGTTATAATTAGCCAATCCCCAGTACTCATTAGGCAGTGGAGGTATTATACTGGCTGTTAGTAAGAAAGAAAGGCCAATGTCCCGCTGTGTGATCAAGTACAACGATCACTCAAGCAGATCACACACGTCTCATGCACATACTATGAGTGAGACAGTTTACAATAAATGCAACCCAAAAGAGTCTAAAATATTAATAATCATTAACAATAATTGTATTTAAACATGTTTTCTAGGTACTCCACCATTTGTCATACAAACAATTTTCAAAATCCAAGCCATTGATTGAATTAATGTTGGAAGATGGTAATATAATCAAACAAGCAGAACAATGTTTTGATTACAAAGCTGCAATGAATTTAACCTACAAAATGCATTTCAAAATACATTTTTAGAACATGGTGCTAGTAATGGCTAGTAAATGAGTACTATTGAGTTGAACAGGTAATACATGATGCATGAACAGGTAATACATATAAATGCAGTATGCTTGCATGTAGCATGAGTCAGTTTAAATTAAAGTGTGTGCCTTATGTGCAAGCGTATTGTTGTGTTTTTATATTAAAAAGTTGAGAGAGAGAGTGGACACCTGTGTATTTTATACTGCATGAAAACTGTGGAAAATAATGTGTTACTTTAAATGCTTTAAATACTTTTACTTTAAATGCTATTTCTCTGGGGAAGTCAGTAAATGACACAGTGAACCCTGAGTAAAAAATTGTCAACAGACACAATGAATCATGAAAAAAAAATGAATTTTAATAATTAAATACAAAAAAATACTACAGAAAGAAATCTAGCTGTGAACGTTTTGTCCCGCAAGAGATAAGTTACTGTATGAGCAGAGAGAAAGACTATTATTATTTAAAGTCTCTCTGGCATAACATAAAGGAGCAGATTCTTCAAAAACACAACTTGAAGAAGACATAAAAACATATCCCCTATATAATAGCTGTGCAACCATATTTTTAAGGTATGTCTCAAACAGTAAAAATACTGAGGGACAAAAAAAATTAAGTTACACACTAAGCTAGTTAAACTTAGCTCATATAAGCTCAATAAAATAAATGCATAAAGAAAGAAACAAACAAACGTCTTAGGTGCTCGCACAGGACACGCGGTTAAGTTTTTCCTGGTCTTTATCCCCAAAGGGGGGAGGACAAAAGGCTTGGAATATGACCGGCCGTAGAGTTGAGGAGGGCACTTTGGCATCATAACCCGCTCGCAGGTAGAGAAGGACTTTGGCCAAACCGGGCGCAAAGTCTAAATGAGTAGGGGCCACAGAAAGGGCCTAAAGGTCACCAACTCTCTTCAGAGAGGTGATGGCTAAAAGGAAGGCCATCTTGTCTGACAAATGTAAATCAGAGATATCTTGAATAGGCTCAAAAGGAGGAGCACATAAAGCCTCTAACACTACAGCCAAGTCCCGCGGGGGAACACAAGATTGCACTTTTGGCCTCAGCCTCAGCCCACCGCGGAGGAAACGTGTAACAAGGGGATGTCTACCAAAGAACAGCCACCTATAGGGATGTGGTACGCAGAAAGAGCTGCCACATACTTTTAAGGTGGAGTAGACCAACCCAGCAGAGAAGCGTGCCTGCAGGAACTCCAGCACTGTACCAACAGTTGACAGGGTCAAGCTGGCAATCTCTGCACCATGAAGTGAAAAGATTCCACTTCAGGGAATACAGTTTCCTTGTGGAAGGAGCTTTGGATTGTAAAATGGTCTCAACAACCTCAGTTGAAAGACAGGAAACTATGAGTTGGGCTCCCTCAGGGACCATACCCACAGGTTCCACAGCACTGGGCGAGGGTGGTCGATGGTGTCCCCTGCCTGAGATAGTAACCCAGTTCCCAGAAAGACCACAAGGGGTTGCCAAAAACAAAAACACAATCACTTAAATGTGACAGGACCCCCTCCTCTAGGAACGGCTCCTGACGTTCCCACCAGGACGACTAACTCTCCGATCTTGAAAATCCCGGATGAGCCTGGGATCCAGGATGTCCTTGGCAGGGACCCAGGAGCGCTCCTCAGGACCATAGCCCTCCCAGTCCACCAGATACTGCTTTGATCTTTGGACCTGGCGGACATCCAGGATCCGGTGAACTGTGTAAGCAGGTTGGCCCCCGATGATCCGCGGAGGAGGAGGGGGTCTACCTGCCACAGAAAAGGGAGAGCACAAAACAGGTTTTA
>JBAJNP010012818.1:0-12901 GCA_036877545.1 Yasuhikotakia modesta | reverse complement strand
GAAAATACACAAATAATGCAATTTCAGAAGAATTCTCGCCATCTATAGTGTCTTGAAAACTCACAATTAAAAAGCTTGAAAACAACATCCATTCAGCAACCAACAGAAAACAAGTGCCAGGGAAAGGGCTTAGCAAATATTGTTCTATAAGCGCAAGGTGAGTGATTTGCAATAATGCATTATTCTTTGTAGGAAAACCGCTATAGCAGAAGGCCATTAAACTCCACATGTGGTGCATTGAGGCGAGGGTGCTGAGAGCTCCAGACTCCATCCTTTGTGAAAGAACTCTCACAGGCAGACATGTTTTATTGAATTACTCCTAGTCTGTTGTTGTGTTTTCAACATGCGCATTGAAGCTACGACATCCTACTGATCAATCTAATCTCACAGCACAAATCTGTGACTCCCAACCTTCCTCAGGCAACGTCTTCATCATTTCTGCTTTAAAACCGATCCATTCACAAATCAGATTAGCAGTTAGAGCAAATGATTAAAATGCTGAATCGATTTTAACTACATAACCTGCTAATTAATCACAATGACGTTAATATATGCAATTTTTCAGAAGAAAAGAACCTTAATGAAGATAATTTCACCAAAAAACACATCAAATTCTTTTCCATTGAATCATCAACATTGAGCAGCTAGATTTCTGTTAGCTGAAGATTTCTTGCTTATACATTTTGTCAACATGCTAACTGAAATCAACGTCTAATAAGTCTTGTTCTGATGCGTTCAGAAGAGCTTAGTGATGACATCATCTTGTGACATCATCTCTCTCCACACAACTGTTTAACCTTCATGAGATGTTGCTGTGAGGCGTTCTCATCAATAATGAAGGAAAATTTACCACAGTTGAGAATCGTGTCTAAACGTAGGAGATCAATGAGATTAGACGTGACACAACGCATCACTGAGTGACAGGTTCATCTCTGCCCTTACTAACAATCCACACAAAAACAAAAGCTCTGTTTAATAACAGGTTGCTGCTGTTAATGAAACCGTAAGCTTGTGTCACAATATTCGGTCAGAGGAATATTTAATGAAAACAAACCACTATGTAAATGTTAAATTGAGTTATGTTTCATTAGTTGTACTTTCTATCATAAACATAATTACTTCCGTTTCAAAGGTACAGCGAAAACAACCTGTTACACTCGGGGGGGTCAGAGAGGCAATATAAAAAATAATTACAGCTAAATTAGTGAAAAAACCTTGCAAGTTGACTTCTTTAAGGAAATTAAAGCTACAAAAGTCTAAAATATATGCCCTTTAATAAAGGTACAAGGAACATTGTGGACACCAGCAAAACAACATAAATCAAGGTTATAGTTGTTGAAAAAAATATATTATCAAATGTTAATGAGATTTTAAGAGTTTTTAAGAGCGTTAAACACCATTAATTCTATTAAAATGTCCGTCAAATGACTACTGGTCTGTATCTGAGCATCTGTTCTGCTACATCCATCAAGCATTGACTGACTTTGTTCCAGGACATATTCTACATGGGTAATGATGGAAATACATTATGGTAGTGATGTGCAGTTCTGTCACTCTGTCACTACCGGCGCGTCTCAACCACAGTGTTTGTTTCAGCTGCCACCAGATCTGAGAGGTTGTTTGTCAGCTTCACATCCCGGTACCCATCGACCCATCTCTCTCACTCTCTCTCCTACAGCCAGCCTCGCATGCTCACTCGCCCGCTCTCCTATACAATTACAGCGGGCCTGTCTGGGGGCACCCACTGGACACAGTTAGCCTGAATGACAGGTAATGACACCCACTGAGAGATTGCCTGTTCCCAGTGAACAGCATCGTCCGGAGCAGGTGGCTGGATCATTGCATTGCCAAAGAGGATGTCTCTCTCCCTCTTACTAAATTTCTACCTCGTCCGCCCCTTTTCTCCTCTGCTCTGTTCGGCCCTGATGACAGTGGCACAGATCTGCTGAGGTCTATAAAGCCACAGGCTTAATTCAATGGCTGATCCTTAACACCATATTAAAACAGCCACAGTTGTTCAGAATTGGCAATGGGAGTTATATTGAGTTACACGCTGCTCAACTGTTAATTTAATAAAAACCTATAAAGGGAACAAAGTTGTGTGATACATTTCCTGTCGCTTGGTATGAAAAGGTTTGAACAGCAATTTAGAATCTCGCATGACTATTTGACTCGGTCTTTAAAAAGATGAAACTTTTTCTTTGCATTACATTTCCTCTCATTGCGATTTAGAAAAAAAAACACACAGTTCTACAGTTTATTCCCAAATACTATGATTTGGCTATTATTGTACCATGATACAACTACTGTACATTTTTGGTAACATCTCTGGTACAACATTAAAGCCAGTACAGACAGGAAAGGAGTTTTACAAAGAGGAAATGTTAAAAATAAAGTCAGAAGGTAGCTGGAGTTGTTTTTGTCCCAATTGTCCTCATAGCTTCATTACTTCCTGTAGCTAACAAATAAAAACATGTCAAGATTGAATCTAAAGTCTGATCCTAAGCTTAAGTGAACTGTTGTGAACTGATTCTTTCCTTAGCAATGTCACCACAGAGACGCAATTTACATTTCCTAAAACTTGGAGCCACTCAAGCTACACTTACAACCTTAAATCTCATTCTTTATTATAACAGAAAATACTAAACATTTAATTAAAGTTTTTCATAAGCTCTAGTCTATAACATCTGATTCGAACATTTAAATTAAGGCCTCCACATTTTTAATAAAAGTTTAATTAGTAAGTTACATTGCGTACTCTAGCTGATTTCTTTTAAATAATAACAGCACAAAACAATGTCATTCCTGTCTCCTGTAAATTTTAAGTGAACTCCAATAGTTAAGTTTTGATATACGGTGCTATATTTTGGCCCACTTTTTAATTTGTTTCCGACTCCAAGATCATTAACTTTAATTAATTTTCCTGTCGACGGCCCTTTTATTTGTTTCATAAATATCACTGCAAAAAAAATAAAAAGCACAACTAAATGCAATCCAGTGAGTCTATGCTATATATCTTATACAACTACAATAATGTCTATATCTAAGTCACACAAAAATAACGTTCAGGATGCAGGAAGTAACTTTAATTCTTGAGCATGTGAAATAAACAGCTGACGACAGACCAAAGCACAAGGTCATTCTAAACACGTCCTCTCACGGGAGAAATTAATTTCTAGACAGTATGGCAAGATAAACAGCTGCACCTGTCGTGTTTTTACAGGCGTGATAAGCCAATGAGGACCTGAGAGGGCAAATGCTCTTGTTGTATGGCGGATGCTAGCAGGGCGGGGCTATACGTTGCTTATGTCACTGTTTGGCTCCAACTGGATAACTGTCACGGTTCCACTATGGAACCTTCACTGAAATTCTCTCTCATAATAGACATGACCCTAAACGCTCTAGAACATTCCCGGCTGAAAGAAAATAGCTTTTTCTCATAAAGCCGTGAAACTATTCACAAGCAAATAGAACAGAACTGTCTATCAGCCTTCAGTCCGCAGCAGAAAAAAAGCCACTAAAAGCCATTAAAAGTAGTCGCATATCACAAACGAATTCCCCAAGGACAGAAAAGCGTTCGGTATTTAAATTTCCCTGTCTGATTGAACGACACTCTCTGAAGAGCAGTGATGGCAAAACTGTTCAGTCATGTTCAGTCACTGCACAGAAAACTGAAAGAAAACTTTTTCACTCCTTGATTTATCTTATCTTAAATTGTACTATTTACAATCACGTTTATCCATTCGGCAGAGACTTTCATCCAAAGTGACATGGAGTGAATTCAAGGCAAACATTTTTATCAGTACTTGCGTTCCCTGGGATCGAACCCACAACCTTTGCGCTGCTATCGCAATGCTACCAGTTGAGCTGCATTAACACTATTATCATTAGACTTTACTTACAGTCTGGCTGTATTTTACAGTACATGCCTGCGTACTGCAGGTGCAGGTTTAACTGGTCATGAGTTTAATTCCCACACAAAACACTCCTGCAAAAGATGCATCTTTCATTCTTTCAGATGTGTGTTTGTACGATTTGTCTCACACGTCCTTACAGGGATTAACTCTCGAAAGTTGGCAGACATCACCGCTGGCTCAGATCTATGCGAGAAGGAAACAAGGTAAGTTTGTACTGGCATGGCTCTGCAATAGTTATAAAACATGAATCACTGTTTTCAGTACAATCCCCCTGCAGGCCTCAAAATGACCTACTGTGGCAGCTATCCTTACTGCTGCAAATTCAGCAGAGTTATAAACAGGCTCTCCTGGGACATGCAAAAAAACTCAGGAATCTGCACCACACCTGCAAGGACACACACACACACACACAGACATTTACACAGACTTAAAAAGCAGGTTTTTTTTTTATTTGGAGGTATAATAAACACATCCCTGCTCTGATTGGCTGCTATCTCTGTTGCACATTATGTAACATTGCAATTGAATTTTTTTTGCCAGGTGTTGAAAAATGGTCTGAGATCTAATCTGGCATAAAATAAGACAACTAAAATGTACTATCTAAAACAAAAATCTATATGTTTCCTTTTTTTATAGTTGTCTGGTTATGAAAGATCGCTTGTACTTACGGAAAGGCAGCGATATTGATTTTTCTTTACATCCTCGCAGTTTATTGCACCGGATTCTGACAAACACACATGCTGTCAATTTCTCAATACACATGAAAAAGTCACATGAAAGCCATTTATAATCTGTAACTTTACAGGTTTAGGCACAGAGACTCCTTTAAAAAAAAACTGTCCAAATGTATTAAAGTCGTCTATTAACAGATGAAAAGCTTTTTAATAAAATCACCGGTGTTACACATCCTGCAGAGTAGTTCCCGTCATGTCTGGAGATCACTTTCTTGATTTGGAAAGCTATTATCTGATTGGCTGACTTGCAGTGCATCATCAACATCAACGCGCCCAAGGGAAAAGAAGATGCTATCGGTGCTGCGCTTTTTCAACACAAGCAACGGTTGTTGAGCAGCTCCACAGAAGCGCTAAAAACAGAAACCACACGTTTTAATTAATCGTCAACTAAACGAGACACGGCGCTTACGGTGGAGGTGCTCTGCTAGGTTCAGGAGGTGAGGAGATGGGGTAGATGTGGAGGAGGAGAGTGGCGGCGCTTAATTACTACACGAGCAGAATCGGGAGCGGTTCGTTTCGTGTTTGAACAACAAAGTGGATGACAGAACCGGGTGCAGGAAAGCAAGTGATCTCATTGGCTGCCTAGTAATTGATCTGTGAAAGCAGGCGCTCGTTTTGTGCAGATGAAAGCCCGTCGCTTCATCTGATCCTACAGTCGGTGGAGTCGAACGCATTGTTTTTGCAATATGCCACCAAATAAGCGAATCAATGATTCTTTACCAAGCACAAACATTTCACAGGCCTCAGCGCAGTGAATTGTCACGCTTACGCACACAACTGGGGTTGCCAACTTTAGCAGAATGAAATAAATTGAAGCTCTTTATGTTACATAGGGTTGTGTTTACAAGGCACTGATTTTGAGGAATAACTAATCAATGGATGTGACAAAGTTTTCCAGAATAGAGTGAAATCATTCAGATATTTGTTGTGTTAGAGGTAGCAAACAACAAATCTACACACATTTTTTCAGTGGTGGTTCATAATTGTGATATTGTGAGAAGGTCTGATTTTATGCTGGTAGGATCTGTTACAAACTTTAACCCTGCCTCTAAACGGCTTGTAAATGGCTTTACCTGATGCATTTGATGCTTAAACGCATTTGTAACACAATCCCATTGATTCTGGCTCACTGATGCATGACTTCGTCACATCTGTTGTTAAAAATAAATGAATTTAATGGCACGCTAAAGCGTCACACATCATTACACACATTTCATCAAATTAGCTTTCACCTATAGCAATAATTATAATACTAGATAAGTGTGACTATATTCATTTCAGGATCACAGACTCACAGTTTTATATTTTACAGAAAAAAAATGTCAAAGGGACAATAAAATTAAAGGGACAATACAACCAAAAATGTAACGCAAGGCTGTATAGACGAACAGCTGCTATTTAGCCTCCATTAAATTTCCTTGAAAATAGTAGGGGATAAAAGTGCAAAAAAAAAAACAACAGGAAAAACAGTGCAAAAAAGAGGCTAAGAATAACAAATTGCACTTTTCCTCTCCTTTGAGAACAACGATTTTGCATTATGTAGAACAGATCGCTAGGCTACACACAACTGCCTGCATTTCCTGTGCCTAATCAGCCGTAAAGACATTTACATTTTGTGCCACGTCTGTGTTTCTCACATTATAATCTATAAT
The DNA here is from genome assembly GCA_036877545.1 of Yasuhikotakia modesta. Taxonomy (NCBI): domain Eukaryota; kingdom Metazoa; phylum Chordata; class Actinopteri; order Cypriniformes; family Botiidae; genus Yasuhikotakia; species Yasuhikotakia modesta. The sequence goes on along the minus strand of JBAJNP010012818.1, from coordinate 6,598 downwards.
ATCCAACACCGACACTTGTATGTGAAATGGTTTCAATATCTACGGTCACTGAAACACTTTATGCCTCTGTGCAAAACGTCAAAATACAACAACAAATTGCATCCCATATGGATTTAATACAGAGCTCCCGTCCCTTTAAATACGTCACGATTCGGCATTATGCAGAACGGATTGCAAACCTACACCGAACGAACGCATGCAAAACCAAACACATTTCCATTGCTAAATCAACTCAAACTAAATTTACATTTGCAGTGCTCAATATAGCGCCAGATAGACTGGACAGAATTCACATCACTGTTGAAAGCACATGCACATATTAAATGGTCTCTCTCTCTCTATATTTCACTCTGTCTCTCTCTCTTCCCTCTCAGTTTGCTGTTCCAGACCCTAATGAAGTCAGTTTAAACCGCTATATTCATTGCCTTAATGAGGGGAGAGTCCTTTAACACTCGTCTCCGGCGAGACAGAGGCTGCGTGGGCACTAATAAACACGGCTCACAAAAGCAACATCTCTTCACCAATTTTTTGTTAGCATTTAATTATACTTCAGCATTATGACTGACATTAGCCGAGCTCTCCTGGGTAGAATGTAATCGACAGTAATTTCATATTAATGGTAATTCTGAAGGGCTCTTGTGAATAAAACAAAAACACGCAGCGTTTCGCATGTTGATCTACAACATGGGCTGTATTTTTTTGTACGCTCTTGGGAACTAAAGCTTGAAATGGAGTTAAAGACAATTGGAAAATTCATTTAAAATGCATCACCACATTTGGTCCCATTGTTAAATATTCAATTGCATATTTTGGCAAAAAGATTAATCCAATGAGGTCCAAATATCTAGGACCAAATGTTAAAATGCTTTCACTTAATGCTGTACTAGAATATGGTCTGTCTAGGATATGGACCTTATTGTGTAAATAAGCCAATCACAGGTTGATTTCTCTGTTTGCCAATGACAGCCAATGACATTTTTGCATTTTCTAAAGGTTTTTCCAATGACATGGAGCTAATCTCAAACTGTGATTATAGAAAATGCTAAGGTAGAAGATGCTGAGAAAGTTGAGAAACACTAATGTTTTCTTTTACTAGCCTTTGTTTTGACAACATAAAACAAGCACAATTCACATTCTGGATTTCCATTTTCCAGTGTGATCGCCCTCCGCAGATCTGGTGTGAAGCCACATCTCTTTAGTTAGCAGTAATTACAAATGCCACCCTTTAATCCGAGTGAGAGAGTGAGAGACATTACTTACCTATTCTGAAAGAGAGCGGGCCACTGGTGGCGTTTCTCACCCACATGGCTAAGAGGAGCAGAGGCGCCCAGGCTATGAGCATCTTTTTTGACTCCTCATGGGTCCAGCCCTGGGGGTCCCCCTTCACACAGCCACCTGTAACACCAAACACAACAGCAACGCTTCTGTAGCAGCGATTCCATACTGATATAGTGACGTATAGTTTCAACCAAGTTTAGCAGTTGTGGTAGTGTGACATTGTTAAACGTTTGGGACATTTGTTGACATTATTACTGTCTAATTCCATAACTTATTAATAAATTAAATGTTTAACAAAACTAACATGTCGCACCTGTCTTTACACAGATGAATTTAGTTATCATTATCTAGCATGAAATATGACATTTCTCACAACACCGTTACATGACAACAGCTARAATAAACATAAAATCAGACCTTCTCTAAAATAAACGTTTTGTTGAATATTTGTTAAATTAATTACGTTTTGCATTTCCTGTGTATTTTGGGAACCATACTGGGAGGTTTTTTAGCGAAGATATTTTAACAAGACAAAAATCAATTTTTGTTAAATGTCTTCAATTCATTCCCTTGCTGCGATATTATTCATTACCCTCACATCCACTTAATAAGACAACAGAGACAATGTACTGTGACAAGAATCTCTGTCTAATTACGATAATGTTTCAAAATCTCAATCAACATATTTTATATATGAGCGGTGCTATCCAAATATAATTCAAGAGGACAATTAGACAAGCCACTAAAATGAAATAAGACTTTCACGTTTATAAAAGTGATTCAGTACAGAGCTGTAGCATTTATTTTATAGAGTCAGAACACAAATAACCAATGATGTCAAATTTGTTTTACCTGCTTGGGAGATAAACACATAGATCATAGAATATTGTTTTTATGCATTTGTCCACCACAAAACATACACATCTAATATAAATAAAGTTTTATAAACACAAAGTTTGTATAAATGATATCATAAGATGCAGGGCAAAATGAAAAATAAAGTTGGTCTCAATCCACATTCACGTCACTGAAAGTCTTGTTTGCGCCACAGGCGCATTAAATCTTCTATTCATTAAATCTTCTTATGCGCTGCATAAAATAACGCATCAGCAGGTCACAGAGTTCACAGGGGACACGCGTCAAGTAACACAAGCCTAATTCATTTATCAAAACTGGATGCAATGACAATTACAAAATGCATGTGAATCCAAATCAATTTGCTGTGAACCCAATTACAGGAAATCAGCTTCAATGACTCACAATGCAACAGCAGATGACAGAACGGCCACAAAAAAAATTACAAGACGTGTTAGTTTACCCCGCTCTCTTCTATATGCCATTGGTTCTCACACGCAAACTGTGAACGAAATCTTAGTGTTTTAAAATCTGTTGTTTAAGAACTATTAATAATCAATGGAAACCCCATCTTGAGAAAATAAGTTTTAAACGTGAACCGAGGCGATAAACGCATCAGACAAAAGGTTTAGTTTAGAAGCTGACAAGCAATTAAAACTACAACAGAGAGTCTGCAAACAGCACACAGCCAGTGCAAACAGAGGAAAGAAAATAGGTTGCCTTTCTTTTCGTGAATAAAATTGTCATTGTTCTCAAATAGAAACGTCGCGTCTTCAATCAGCCTTTCCCCAGACAAGGAACACAGCTTTTCTTAAATAAAAACCTGTTAGAGATGGAATGAGATGAGCCGGGTGACACGGGACACTATTCGGTAAACAAGCAGGAAATTCAATACACAGGCTACAGATTTTCATTATTTTCCAAACTGGTGATTTTGCCTCAGATAATTATGATGTGATAGCAGACTGGAGAGTTATGCAAACAATTTCCCTAATATGATACACTTGTTTTTTTAAAAGCATTAAAGTCACAATATTTTTGCTGTCAGAACCATTTAAAAGCCTAGGTAAACTTGGCTTAAATTTGTGTGTGTATATACACACACTTTGGTTGCTTTAGTGTGCTGAAACACAGCTTTAATTTAATCACTGAGACAAGCCCGGTTGACACCAAAGTCCAGTGACTGATTCAGTCTAATACCGAGTAATCCAGTTTAAAGTATAATTAGTCCTGATTCAGTGCTAAAAACACAATTCTTTGTAAAGGCATCACAGGCTAACAGGCCACAAATATACAGCAAAACAAACAAGCTATAACCTGTCAGTCAAAAACACCCCTGTGTCCATCAAAGCTCTCATCAAGAAAAAAAACAGTAAAATTGATATTGTATTTGTGTTGCAATCTCGGCTGACATCTGCTGTCAATCAAAAAGAAGTCAAGGGAGAATTTTTCTTCTAAATGTCAATGAGACTCAACCTCAGGGTAAATGCTTTGCGAATACATGCAAAATTCATAACCAGGTTAAAAAAAAAATTTTTTCTTAAGGGTTGAGTTCTGGTTGATTTACTTGATGTTTACGGATTACAGAAACAACGCAAATGAAATATAATAAATGTAAATATAACTATATACACTGGGGATTAAATTAATCCCGTCAGAAATAAAACAGACATGACATTTCGGCATTAAAGTCTGTTTATTATTTATTCAGAGCAGGGAAATGTAAACAATGTTAGTACCGAGTCTTTAACAGGATTGACAACTTTCAAACATGCAAGAAGAGAGCTTTGGGCCTCTGTTGGTGTCACATTAAAAAACAAATAAGACACATTATGACTGACTGTATCAAGATCATTTCCACCCTCATTAAAAAGTTTCACACATAAAGAGAAGTACTTTTAAGAAATTTTCAATGACTTTCTTTTATAAGCGATCAAGTTTTGTTCTTTACATGGAGAGGGTGACCTCATTGGGGCGGCCATGTTGACCCTGGGAGTAATAAAGTTTTTTGAATGAAATTGAATCACATGACCAGATGGCAAACGACTACTACTTTTAAACTGCACAATGACAGCTGAGCCCCATTTGAACCTATATAGTTGCTGGACATTCGGAAAATTAAGGAACGTATTTCCATTTAAAACTTTAAAACTTAAGTTTGGCAGCTCTCCCAGAGTTAGCTTAGGTCTAAATGATTATGAATCTTTACTAATATTGAACATCAAAGAACAAACAAAGTAAAACGTTGTAAAATACGGTCACCTTATCTTGCTTTTTAACAGACTTAAGCGAAGCTTGAATCTAAATGGCTAAATAAAAAAAACAAGAGTCTAAGGAGGAAAGTGATGTATAGAGCAATATCGCCCACGGCGTAAACGCATTTTATGAAGACGAGTTAAACCATACGCAGAAGTGAAACCGAGTGCTTTGGTCAACGAGGGAATCAACAAAACAACTGAAACTCTACAAAGAATAATTGAGAGTTAATCTCCTCTACTTTTAATGTGGCTTCAGAAGAGCATAAACAAGTGCTTGCTAAAGCCAGTAGGTTTATTGGATTCAAAACTACAGCTGTAAAAGTGAGTGATGCACACCGAATCATCATGATACCGGAAGGTCACTCGCAGGTTAGGACTTCACTGCCAGGAAATCTGAGATCTGTGCGCTGGATAAATCTGGCTGCCATCGACAGGGTTCGCGTTGGTGTTAACATCATCTGACATTCCAACTATGAAAGACATTTTAGTTCAAATTCAGGAAGAGGCTCAACAGCAGAGCAAATTTAATAATAACAAGCACACCAATATGATATAGAAGTGAAAGTACAATGTCAGCCCCAAAGAACAGCAGGATGCCACACAATGAGGTGCTTCATGCATAAATACTGCAGTTTTTGGTCAATGAGGCATTTTGAATGAGGAAATTGTTCACAATACAAAAAGCTACAATTCTTTTAGCATTTTTTACTTCAGTGCAAAATACTATGGAATGAAATTACCTTCAATGTTACTTTTTTTTAACTGTACTGATTGTTCTATAACTGTAACTGATTTGTTCAACCTAACCTTGAGTCAAATTCTCAATATCTGCATTATTAAACCAACTGTATATTAGGAATTACAAGAGAAAAAAATGACCCGATCTGCACTCATTTAGTACATGTATTCACACTCCACAGCTAGGATAAACTGAGCGTTGTTTTGAGGTTGTAGCAGCTGCATGTACCCTGATAGTTTAGCTCAGTTTTACCTGAATCAAAGAAAACGTCTTCAGTCTTAAACAGACTCTTACCAGCACAGCGCAGGGGCTCCTAGCCGGGCCGATGGTGCTTAGCTTGTGCCGACACAGCAGAAACTAGCATCCTATTTAAATGTCCAGGGAGAAATCGACAGCTGCATTAACAGCGCAGTGACAAAAGGCAGAGCCCTGAGAACATAATAAAAGATTATACCTCAGAGATCATAGACGATGGATAGTAGAGCGCTACGCTAACAGAAGATCACCAATGCTGCTCTGCTGTGAGGCCGCTGACAGCAGCCTTAATTTCTGCTCATTGAGGACATGTGATAATGTTCCTCTAAACCGCAGTCTTATCTTCAAGCATCTCCGATTGCTTTAAAAAGTCACACAGCTAACTGAGGTATTATATAAAGGCCAAGACTGACTTTACAGGTATCCGGATTTAATAAGAGTTTAAATATGAACGAGTTATACTGCTGAACAGCAAAACGGTTACGGCTCAGAGACAGTGTACAAAACTCAATATTCTAACTCAGGATATGTATTATAAATCTGATTTTAAACAAAGTACACTGTAAAACTACATAATATGCATGGAAATATGTAAAGGTCATGATTTCTGTTTTTTAATATGCTGTACATTGTATATATGATATACACAATCCTGTGTTCATTTGCCAAAATGAAATACAATGTCTATTGACTTGAATGTCTATTGGCTACTGCACATCTCAGCAAGTATCAACTAGCGTTTGTACGCACCACAAGCCTCTAAACCAACTTAGTTAACCACACACTGATAATTTTGAAATATGTGGTTATGATAATTAATATCTTTCTTTAGATGGTATACCTCCAATTTTCACTCACTCATGAGAGAGTTTCCAGGTCGCTGGGGATCGCTCACTAGCTTATTAGCTCACTAGTTTACTAGCTCACTAGCGAGTGAATGAGTACAGTGAGTACATGAGTGAGCGCTTGAGTGAAAGTAGGAGACATCTGGCAGACTGATACAGTACTGAAGGGAGAAGTACTGGTTCTGACTTTTCACTGCTTCACCATTACATGCCCATCTGAGAGTAAGTGACACGGCCACCACTGGGGAAAAGACAAATCGATAGCAGTCTTCCCCAGGACAGATGCAGGGATCAGTGGTCTTACTCTGACACCTCTCTCTCTCTCACTTTCTTTGTTTTCTTTCTCTCTCTCTCTCACTCACTCACTC
>JBAJNP010012817.1:0-12902 GCA_036877545.1 Yasuhikotakia modesta | reverse complement strand
AGTGTGTGTGTGTATATGTGTGAGTGTGTGTGTGTGAGTGTGTGTGTGTGTATATGTGTGAGTGTGTGTATATGTGTGAGTGTGTGTGTGTGCGCTGTTTTGTTATTGTGATGGACAGTCTGTATTCAGAAAGGCTGTATGACTAGTTCTGCTGTTTAATGACATGTTTCAGCTTCTCTGATTGAGTTTCTGGTTTATATGCAGATGTGAAAGTCACTGTTTCACTTTTGATACATGTTTCATCAAGAGATGTAAAGTGTGTTTTAGGCTGTGGTCCTGTTTTAAATTCACCAAAGGGACAAAGTTTAAATGTGCAAGCTGTTAGTTTTTAGTGATTTGCTGATTTGCAGGTTTTATAGTTCATAGTTCTAAAGAAGTGAAGGTTATCAGTGATGCTGAAAACACACACACACACACACACACACACACACACACACACACACTGAAGCTGTGTTACTATAGACACACTCATCGATTCCAGATCATTTTATTTATGAGCATTTTTAAAAACTGAGAATGACTTCAGAAATCATGTTTCGATTCCCATAGGAATAAACATTTCGCTGTTTTGCACTGTAGGTCAGTATAAACGTGTTGCCAAATGCATGTATATTTGTAATGACGTTCTCAAGTGAAATGATTGTCCTTCATTAATAAGGAGAAATCCATACACACACATCAGCTCTGCACCCACAGCTGTGAGATACACACCCCTGTAAAAACCACGTAAAGAAGAACAATTAAATCAATGATCCATTAGAACACTGAACACATCTTACAGTACATAACAACAACACTGTCACTGCATCACACATTGATTGCTTCAGTCTCTCCTTCTTCTCTGTCCTTCATGAAGAAAGGCAATACCATGTTTCTGCAGTTATATTGTACAGAAATAAAGTGTTTAACTTCTCAAATCTACCGTTTTCCACCATATAAACACACTTCATTTCTAACTTCTGTCATAGATTGTGTGAAGCCATAATCAACTTCATTTTCATTCCTGTCTTCACTAAATGTAAAAAACAGTGAGTAGAACATTTCATCTGTCAGATGGGCTTTTGAAAGTAGCAGTTTGCAGTTGAGATCTTGGGCTTCACAGAGAGGAATGAAATAAACATGCAGTGACCTCATTACTGGACAGACGGTGATTGTTTGAATATAATGACTCTGTCATGAACAGCATGAATTTTTTAGCTTCATCATCCTCAAATGGCTTGTTCTGATGTCCAGAACGCAGGAAACAATCCAAAAGTTCAACTTGCATGAATTACTCTTTAATCATAGTTACTCCAGGTTATGCATGGAATGATAAAAATACATACGAGAGCAGACAGTGTAAGTGTGTTTGGTGTGTGTTAAATGAGCATTTAAGGAGAGAGTTCACCCCAAAATAAAAATATTCTGTCAGTTTATTTACCTGTTTATTCTGGAGACGTGAGAATGAATGAGGTGATGTCAGGAATGATACAGTGTGTGTAAAGTCGTCTTGTTTGATTTGAGAGGCCAGGATTCGGTTTATTAAATTACTGCATGTCTTCATAAAACTTTGAATGTTACAGTTATATGGACCGTATTTATGGTGTTTTTGTGATTTATGGAGTCTGACAGCTCTAGTCTCTGTTCACATTTATTTTTACTAACCATCCTTTCTGTATATTGTTAGAAAATTCAACTTGTGTGTTCCGCTGAAGAAAAAAGACACAGGAAAGACTGAATAATTTATGACCAAATTTTCATTTTCTTTGAACTATTTTTTGAGTCTTACCCTGAAAGCCATGAAAACAACCTATTCAGGTGAACGTAGTTTTTATTTTCAGACCCACTTACATCTTCTGACGTTCGTTGCGTTTCTGTGTGACAGACATTTGTTCACAAAGCATTTGTTTCATAAATCTGTCGTTTCTTAATTAGGTTGTGACCTTTGTTAACCTCACAGGAAACGATCCCTGAAGGAGAAACTGATATTTATTCTTGACTAAAGCATTATGGCCACTGAAGTGGTTTAATGCATTTCCTTCTGTTGTTGTGACCGAATGACTGTAGAGGGTTGCGGTTCGTTCCCTGCAGCACTGGCTGTACTTCTGACTTCCCAGCACAACTCTGAGAGCTTGTGAAGTAAAACTCAGGAGATATAAATCTTATTGCATTGGTGGCTTGCAGACGCAGCCTCTCTTCCAGTTTCAGGTTTTACATTTGAAACAGTGGATTACCAAGAGCCCTTTATTCTGCGGCGCATCATTGTTTTCTTAAAATACTGTGTGTCAAAACACAATTTGATTTTTGTTAGGATTAAAAAAGAGTCATACATATTTCCTGTCCTGGCTGTTGGCTCTTACTCAGGTGTGGCTGTGCAGTGAATGAAGTTTCTGTTTTCTGTTTGTAAATCTTTCTTCCATTTACTTTTCGCTTGAATTGGCAAACATTCTTTTTGTTGACATTTTCACCTAAGCCATTGGCAACAGTCTGCTATTAACTTTGTAACTGTGAATGAAAAGTGTAGCTCTCCATGTATTCCCCCATTTAAACAAAGCAATTTTAACTTTGGATCTTGTGTGTTTTAGATTGTGTTCGTTTATCTTTTATGAACAACAGACTTTTTTTACCCTTTAAAGCATGTTGGCAAATAAAGTTCCCAAATTTACATCTTATCCCAAAACCTTTTCTGTTCTACCTTTAGTCTTTATATGTAATTACCTTGATTTATAGTTATTTATGTGGGTGTCCTGATCCGTTTGTGCCAAGCTGTTCTCCAGCTAGACCCATAAAAATCCCTCTTATTCAGACCAATGAGATTTATTTTCTTTCATTACAGCGCTCGTCACCCCTGACGATTGCATTGGGATGTGATGTGCTCCCATTTCATGCAGCTGTTGTCAACATAAAGCAATTTAGCTTCTCTGTTGTAATGTGTTAAAGAGATGATGGCACACCTTAAAAGCAGGTTTTTGCATTGAGCTGTGGATTAATCGATCTAATGTCTAGAGCTTTATCGATTCAGACTGTTTTAAGGCATACGGCGGTTTTTCAGACTTTTTCAGAGGTCCAGGCAGGTGGGCTTCTAAAGCAAGTGCTTTTCAGAGCATGTAAAGTGTTTTTGAAATGTAACACATCGCAGGCGTGTTTCTGGAACAGCCTGCAATTACCTGCAATTATTCACCTCTGTTAAATGACTTCAGATAATTCACACAGCAGCGTGATTTTTATCTGAGGGCTGTGGAGACGAACATCATTTCTCAGAACAGTAAAGCCATTCACCTGTGATGTCACGTTTCTGCAGTACATGGTCAGGAGTCTCTTTTTTCCCCTTTTTTATGAAAGGCATGTGTGATCAGATTTCATCCCACATTCCATGGATCTGATTGTAAAACAGGGATTTATCTGGAGTTATAAAGGTAGAAACCGAAGTGAAAACAAAAATCTGGGAGCCTGTGAGTGTTTTCTTGTGCTGTTGATGTTAAACATCTGCTGTCGTGGAACGTTTATTTATATCTGCATGTGTGCATTAAAACAATAATGTGCATTTAAAGTAAATGGTCCATGAAGTAACCTATTGATATTTATCACAAATAATCACTGATTAGTTCTTTAGTACTGATCAGTAACTTTTTTAGAGGACATAGCTGCACATTATCAACATTTGCTGAATATTATACACACTGCATGTGTTTCATTCTGTCTCGGCACAGAAGATTTGTGGGGGTTGTATAAGAAGTTTGTGCAGGTGTTGATCTGCATCCGAGTTTATTATGATTTATGATTTTTAAAACATTTGATGTGTGAATTCACATTTAGAATCATTGTACACAGATATTTATAAACAAGGTCTGTGGTTTAATAAAAGCACCAGTGAGTTCAAAATAAACTGGGGTTACAGTGGTGATATTCACATACAGAGGGTCTCTTATAATGTCCCTCTGCATGAGCCGTTACACTGTTAGAAAAACTGTGTGAAAAGTAATTTTGCATTTGACGTTTTGTCTAATAGCAAGACAGCTGGGGTAGTTCCTGAAAACCATGTAAAACAATAAATAGGGCAAAATTGTACGTTTAGTATTTTAGCCAATGTTGTGAGACAGTTCACTGCTAGCTGGGAGACTGAAATGTCGTGTTCAACAGGGATTTAGCTGTTGTTCATGTAATTACACTGAGTAGGAAGTGAGACTTAGAAGCTTCAGAAAAGACACAAGAACACCATAGATGTACCATCATTCATCGTTCATACAGCTGTACCTGAAGCTCTGCTGTAGCTTTGTGTGTGAAGAACACACCAAACATTTGTTATTATTCACTGAAATCCATCCTGCTTCTGTGGTGCTTCTGTCGTCTTTTTGTTAGCCTCAAACCTCAGTCTTCTTGCATTGTTTAGTCATTTCATGGAAAAACAAACTGTACAATTTTTCAAACGTCCCCTTTTGTTTTTTGTAGAAGAAAGTCATACTGGTTTGGAACAGCATGAGAATAAATGACAAGAAAAGAGTTTTTTTAAATATTGAAAGAAAGTTGTGCTGTGATGTTCACCAAAATTTTAATGTGTGTGTGTGTATATCTCTCCAAAACATGAAGAAAACCTTCTGTCTGTCAAGCTAATGGTGGACCAACCAGTGCTGTAGTTTTGCATTTGTTTGAAATGGAATTCTTTGGGTTTGCTTAATTTTTTTTTTATTAATAATTATGTTATTTGGAAAGCCAAAGAGTAAATCAAACCCAAACTTGGCTTGATAGGCTGTTTGTGTAGTTTGTGCTTTGTGTGTTCAGAGGATTAGCAACCTAAACTGTAGTGGTAATGTCACTGTAGGTGTGTATCTTACTCAAGGCCAAAGAGTCTTAAATCTCCAGACGCTCAAAGTTATTAGAATCATTCAGCCCTGAACTTGAGCTGTTTTTACCTTCAGAATCTCTCAAGAGGCTTTAAGTCATTTCTGCCACGACTGTTGATGTGAAGTCTTAGACTTTCTCGGCTAACAATTTAAGTTTGCAAGAACATTTCTCTGACGTTTACAGCAAGTACCAAAAACATTAAAAATGTTATTTTAAAAGTTCTAGGAATGTTCAAAACATCCATTTTTTTCTAGATGAAGTAACATTATTGCTCGGTTAAAAGAACATTCTTTAAACATTTTTAGAATAATTCACTGCAATGCACTACTTGATAATTTTGAGAAAACTTACTAAACAACATTCTGAGAATGTTCCCTGTTAGCAGAGTTGGTGCTGTTTCCATAGCAAGTGTTGTAACTTGTCCTGAAATATAATTTTTATAGGACGTCTGAGACTCGCGACCTTATTGATTTGATAATATTTTTAAACATCTTGGAAATGCCCTATTTTCATTGTTTTGAAAATGATGTTTAAAAATTGTTGAGCGTTTTTGAAAGGCTTATAATTTTGGGGGAGTTTATTCAGGAGGGATTTTGTAATCCCAGGTTTCAGTAAGATGGGCTTTTGCATCTGCTGTTCAGATGTCTGCTATAATTAAGCACAAGCGCACAGCACCAGATAATCACAGTGTTTATGCTGTCTGTGAACACCCTCAGTTTCACATCATTCTTGACCTTCTGGGAAATTGGACCAGAATTCAGAGTTTTAGCAGATACATCATATTTTGCCTTTAGGGGTTTTAATCATTAAAGTTTTTTCTTCAGTATTAAAATTCTTTCTCCTACTAAATGGTGAACTTCCTTCAAACACAAAACAACAGGGAGAACAGAAAGACCTGCCAGCATTTTGATTACATTTTGATTTGATGGGTTACTTTGGAAGGTCCTCACACGCTTCGTACTGGAGAGGTTGGAACCACACGAGGTCTGTGTGTTTGACACCTGTTATCTGACAGCAGTCAACCGTTAGCATGTTTACTTCAGCATGACCTTTTACACTTTTGAGATCAGTTAATGGTGTTCTTGTTTCTTTTAGTGCAGAGTTAAGATAAAAACACCCACTGCTCCACTGGCTTCCTCTGGTAACCCAGTTTGGTGTTTCATCTCCCTGACCGGTCTCTGGTCTCTCAGTTTGGTCTCTCATCTTTTGTTTGGCGAGTTAATACACTAATGTAACTTGCTTGCCCTTGGTGTGGACAGTTAGATTGTGTTTTAACAAACCAGCACAGAAATGATTTAGAAATGCACTTAGATCACCGCGTACGCACTTAGTGATAGACCAGCCAAAACTGAAACTTATGTCATCATCTATAATTTATTCCACCATGTTGTTTCAAGCACGTTTGATGTTATCCTGTGGAACACAAAAGAGATGTTAGCACCATGTTAGCAGTCAACAGTCCTCACATGTTCAGGGGAACAGAAGTTGGAGATAACTGAAGAACTGAACTTTGCTGTAATAGAACACAGGGATGCTTTCCCCTTTTTAAAGTACCATCAGTTGATCATCATTGTTCTACATTTGTACTTAAATGCTATGGTTTGCTTTTTTCAACAGTGCTGGAAACATCACAAGTAAATACTGCAAATAAATCTTCGATCCATTCTGGATCTGTGAACATAAAATGGAAGCTTTCTGATTCCATGCACCTTTCCTGTCATATTGTATTTCAACGTCTGTTTTCTCAGTTTATTTCATAATCCAATTTGAAAATCACTTCAGTTTCCTTTCAACATGCGTTTTCTGATGTAGATTAACATGCAGTGAATTATTTAACTTTGACAGTTTGATGTTAAGAGTTAACAGAGTTTAAAAGCATGACATTTTGCTTGTGTGGCTTTCTGTTTGTCCAATTATTTTTTCTAATCTGTGTGATGTCACTGGTGACACAAAAGTTTAACCTGACACAGAGGTTAAATCAAGGCTTGAGTCTTGAGGTTTATCACAATGCTGTGATGTGATTACATAATAAGTCTCTCTGTGTTTCTCAGCACACTGTAAATCCACTCACAAGTTTCACAAGCTGGATCCTCATAAATCCCGTTTCTCAAACTAATGATGTGATAGATTGCCCCTGCTGTATTTTGGGTGTAATGCACTAATATTTAGCGTCCTGTTTTTGTGCATCAGACCTTTCTGCTGATGAGCTTGTGTGTTTTCTGCAGACATCTTGGCAACATTCAGTTTTTTTCTTGTACTTTATAGGCTCTGTTCCTGTTTACCTCTTGCCAGGCAGAGCTGTGTCTCCTCATCTGTCAGCTCCACCAGTGTCTGATAGAAACGATGGATGGATTTTAATCAATTCATTTATATGACCTTGTGAGTACAACCCATGGTGACTCTTCAGTTGGGGCAGCGGGGTGTTCCTGTTACCCGCTGACGTGAGCAGACAGTTTTCATTCCTCTCAGCTGCGTCCACACCTGTAGTGATGTCTGTTGTGCTTTTATTATAAAATGACAGCTGTTATATTTGCTGTATAATAATAATAAACTGAGTAATTCTTTTAAAAGAACGTAATATATTTTATATACGTAATTGTTGACTTGTTGCCTAGCAGCATCCCATCACACACGTGGAGTGTGTGGTCTCAGGTCTCAGATGTAAGTTCATCGCAGGAACCGTCTGCAGCTCAGAGCTGGTTTGCTAAGAGGTTTGACTTTATAATAATCTATAGCTGGAAATTTAGTTAAGTGCCGGGCACAAAACCGGTTCCAGCCTAATTTGATGCCAGATTGGTGCCGTTTACTCTTAAGCACCGTTTTTTAGTCATTGTATGGTTTGGTCTGACTTATTTCTTGCCGTGTGATTTTTGTATTGATTTTAGATTCATGCAGTCAGAGACCTCGTGTGTCTGTGGGGTTTATTATGAGTTTTTTAGGAATGCATTAGGAGGAAAGAAGCCGTCTCCCGTGTGGTTTGTGGGCTTGTCCTGTATCTCACCTTCAATCCAAACCTTCTTAGTACATTTTCAGTGAGAGTCTCTGTATATAATTCAACCTGATTATATGGAACCTGGTGACAGTTCTGTAATAACTGCTAAAGGAACTGGTCTGTGTCTCGCTGCTCTTACTATAATTTACTGGTTTGTCATTGAGTTGATACTTTTATCTAAAGGAACTTTGCAGTATAAAGAACAGACAGCCCCCCTGTGAGTGTCTGTGCCACAGTGATGGTTATTGATTTCCTTGCTTGGTGTTTGAATCTGCAGTCCTTATACTTTTAGCCATTATGTCACACCACACCAGTGCCTGAACTTGGGTTTATAGATGTGAGTTAAGGGTTAATGTCTGTATTAAAGAGAAAACGTAGTATTTATTATATACTGCTGCTATGTTACGTTACACTGGCCAATCGCCTTTAAAGTTCTGCTTGAGGTTCTCCGTTTAAAATGCTCTTCAGAGCCACATAAAGACTCTGATTATATTTCAGTGAATAATTATTTCTCACTCATCATAAAACCTAATTGATCTAATTACTCTAATTTGAATCAAAACTATCAGATCAATTTATTTCCTCAAGGAAATTAAATGACTTTCCTAACTAAATTAGTACCAGGATATTTTGAGGAATCATATTGTGGGATGTTAACATTCATGTAATTTATTGTCTCAGAAAATCAGCTTGAGTAAATGACTAGAAATTTGATCAAAGGTCTGTAATGCACAAAACACATCACAGCTTCATGAGCTTTATGTGTTTGTGCCAGAACCACCAGCATGAAAAATTACTGGAGAAAATATGACTGTTCCAAATATCAGAAGATTGATATACGCTGTGGCATCACTGTCACAGAAAATGTCGGCGCTTGTTTATCACAGTGTATTTTTGACACGCGGTATCGCAGGATGAAAGATCAGTGAGATTGACTGACCTGCAGTGTTCAAAGACATCTTCTGTTTATCTCCTCCTCATCACTGAGGGAAGAAACGTCTGCATTAAGACCATGAAGAAATAGCTGCTGTGCATATAGATAAAAACTTCTGTTCAACATTTACATTTCTTATGAAGTAAATGACTTGCAATAATAGGAATCAATGATATTAGCAAAACCAGTGAGAGTTTGGTGAGCAGAGGTGATAATGAGATGAGGAGAAGAGATTTTATTTGTATGTAAAGTTTCCTTACAGGACTTGTCTTTGATTTGTAGTAATAGCTTTTTGAGTGCTTGTGGAGGAGGTGTGACTTCAGCCATTTGTGATGGTCTCAGCCAATCAGGTGGAGGTTAGAAGCTTGTTCTACCACAAAGAGTGAAGGTTTGAGAGCGTGAGAACCTCATGGACTTTCAGACGCCTGACAAATACGGTGTGATGTGATGCTTCTTCAGTTTCGTGGGTCTATGTCATAAACAAAGTCTGAAAATGTAGTCTGGTTTAAACCTGACACAGCGTCTGGTGCAGCTGCAACCACACATATGCGTCTGTGATCGATTGCAACAATACATCAGATCCTCAGGCTCTGTATGTGAGAAATTGCCCTAATTATATCTCTGTAAGACCGTTTTAAATAAGAGATTTCTTGTAGTTGAATGTTGGTTAGCTCACATCAAATCCTGCTGATCTAATGATAGATAAACACATTTAAAAGACTCGTTTAAAATCTAACATGTTTTAGCATGTATTTGAGCCATGTCATAACTGTTAAAGTATGACTGAACAGATGAAGGTAAAACTCTCTTTAAGACACAAAAGGCAAAATAATTTTCCAGGCCTACACTGGCAACAGTCTTCTTTGTGCTTTATCCCCCAAGAACCTTCATTATTTTAAGAATTCCCTTATTTTATGTGGAAAGAATCCATTTTTCTCCTCGTTCCTCCTTATTCCGCTGGCAGAAACACTCACCCTAGTTAAAATGCTAAAATTCAGGTGCGGTTTAATCAATAATGTGAAATCTGTGGGTGTGGGTTTTTAGCCAGAGGTCTCGCAGTCTGCAGTCAGAGTTGAAGAATGATTAATTCCTTTCTGCTTCTCTTGAAAAACTGCTCAACTTAACTTGACTCGGTTGACACATGAAATCAATTATTCTAACTGGGTCAGGCAGTAATGCAGCCCCTACCTCTGTGTCAAACTCTCCCTCTTTCTCAGCGCTGGAGTTATAAGCTTTGGCTTTTAAAGAACGATAATGAAGAAGAGCCTCTTGGAGTATTAAAGTTCAGACTGATTTGTTTCTGTCTTAGACTGAAGATACATTAAAGCTCTTTTCTCCTCCTAGAGAGACGGTTGTCTGGGACTGTTGACCTAAGTTATTAACAAGCATTTGTAACTGGTTTAATAGATAGGAAGGTTTTGTTCCAGAATTCTTTGTGTCGGGTCTGTGCAGCTGGGTTTGAGGTCATTAATCTGCCCCTGACAGAACATTTGCATTGCTGGTGGAACTGTGGCTTACAGTTCTTGGTATGGGACTGAATGGTGTTGCCACATCCAGTAGTCCAGAGAAAGAGACTTTTTTTATTTAAAGGTACAGTTGGAAATTTTGGAGATGCAAGCAAGAGCAACCTGGCCTTATAAACATAAGATCCTTCCCTCCGTTGAGGGTTCAGGAACATACATGATTTGACAGTCAAGCAGGAAGTCCATCATTGCATTAAAACCGAATGTACTGATTGGACCAACATTTTAGGGTCCTGAACCTTTAACAGAATACATGTAAATATCTTAAAACATCTCACATTTTTCTGCAAGATTGAAGATTGCCAACCCTGCCTTTAAAATAAATTTGCAGTTCCTAACAAATGGTCGGTCTGTCATTCACTGAATCCATTACTTCTCCTTGTTAAGTGTTTGAAGAAAGTCTTACCCATTTGGAAAGGACTGAAAGACACTTTGCTTTAATGCCTCTTACGTTTCTGTATTTCCACAAGAATAGCTAACTAGAGAATAACTTTCAGAAGTGCTGACATCTTCAGGTGGAATTAAGAACCTTCAGAACATTCAGCTTGTGAGGGGCACTCAGACCACGTCGTGTGAAACAAATGAAGACAAAATGGCTGTCATACGGTGTGGGTTTATATAGCTGAGGACAGCAGAAAGATAAATCACTGGGCAGCAGTTCTCAGAGGAGTGTCTGTATCATACCAGCCTGTGACTTCCACACTGTTGCAGTAAGAGCTGCCAGAACTTTATCAAACCTCCTTGACTTTACAGTTGTTTTTACACTTGGTTACTTTCTGCTTTTCTGCTGATGAGATCAGATAGCGATTGGGGATGTTGAATCCATCTGCACTGATCTGAGCATGTAAACATGGTTACACATTTCTAAACTGATAATTGTTTACTGTGGAATGAGAAAGTGAATAAAAGTTTGAAACAAGCGCTAAACTTTCTGTTCTGTGTGGAGTACATACAGCTTAATTTAGTCAGGAGAAGGTCATTTAGCTAATGACTATAATTAATGTTACCTTCATAACAACCTCCAGCATTCTGCCTCGTGAACTCATCTGCATCTGAAGTGACAGCGTGACGTAAACTTGTGAAAATGTTACAAAAAGTTACAGGTGGCAGTTTAACTCTTGCACATTCCTCACGGATCTCACTGTATGTGTACAGTCACCGTTTCATTTTCCTTCTATTCAACATCATATCAAACATACAGGAAACAGAATATTCTATATTAGGTTTATATAGGTTTAAATTAGTTATATAGGTACTGTATAGGGTTTGTAAGTTTTATAGTGTTGAGTACTAGGATTTTATATCAAAATAATGTTTGAAATAGTTTTTAAGTAAATATTCTAAAATGTTAAATATTTAAATGTAAAGTTTTGATTCAAGCATATTTGTATACATACACATACATTTGTCTCTGTTTATCTTATACAGTGTTTCATGCCTTTATTTCTGGCACATTTTTAATAATCTGAGTTTTTAACAGGATCATTCACATCACATTTTATTTGCATAGAATATTTGAAATGTTGTGCTCAAGGTGAAGTTTGTTTCTGTGTCTGTCCAGGAAGAATTACAAATAACTAAGGATTCAAGAAGTTCTAGAGATGAAATTTTATTTATATTGTTGTCCTAGAAATAGCTATTACATCATCATTTAGCGTCACATGACCTCATGATTGTTCTGATCCTGATTCTGAAGAATTCTGGATTTATCTGAAGCCTGTGAGATTTTTGCTGGACCTTGTTTTGATCACTGTGCTGGTCTGTATGTTTGTTATCTCAGCAGCGTCCCTGTTTGATGTTTCTTTTACACGTGGCGTCTCCTGCGCGGCACATACAGCCTCAGTTCTTCTTCGTAATAGTGACATCATTACAGGTTCTTTGATTTGATATTTGTCTTTTATGTAGCGTGATTTGTAACATCTGAAGAAAAATGTGTTATTCTGCGTTTTCATCCCGTGGGAAACTGGTACCATTCATCATCTTGTGAATATGACAAAGTCTGACCTACATCTGCCATAGAAGATCTGTTAGTAAACAGACTTTCAATTTTGTCACTGAAATTACTAGTCAATTTCTGCCATCTACAAGTGCAAATGTAATGCAGGTATCAGAATGACACAATAATAAAGTCATGAAGAGATGATGGTATCTTCTGATGTTTGCGGCGCATGTTTCCCTGTGGTTCCTCAGCAAACTGACACTAATTGGCAATTAGTTTTCCTAAGTGTTGTGTTTATATAATCTATATGCCTCTCATTAGTGTGAAAGCTGCACAACATTCTCATCTGCAGTCCAGACAGGAGTGTGTGTGAAGGACAGGGCGGGTTAGATGTTGCTGGGGCTGGTTGATCATGATCTGTTGGTTCTGTAGCTGCGGGTTTGTTGGGCTTGACAGAGTGATCCAGCTGTGATTCAGTTTCACACATACAGAGCAGAATGTGTGATTCCCTCACATGAAGCTCAGAGCAAGACCTCACACCACAGCAGGAGATGATGGAACATCTGAGGTTCTGAGTGCATTTCTTCATACAGAAACAAGGGTATCTTCTACATATTTATATTACAGTAATATAAAAGAAATTCATATAAAATATGATCATTTTTGCTTACATTTTATTGTGTTTTTAAATAA
>JBAJNP010012816.1:0-12902 GCA_036877545.1 Yasuhikotakia modesta | reverse complement strand
ATTAATTTGTTTTTGGATTCATTGAGAACATGGTTGTTGTTCAATAATAAAATTAATCCTCAAAAATACAACTTGCCTAATAATTCTGCACTCCCTGTATATAAGTAAATTTATGCATATCTGAATTTAGGTACCATTGACTTTAATTTTATATTTCTGCAATTTGTATTAAGCATGATTTTAACTGGCAAATAAAAACCTACTTTGTCATTCTTATCTCCATATAAAGTATGTAACAGTGTGAAAGACCTAAGCAACATCTTAAGGATAGACAAGAATGTTAAAAACCACATGACAGACATCATATGCTGTGTTTTAAATGTCCCACTGTAGCTAATAATGGATAATTTTGGTAATTACTGAGGTTTGGTGGAGTCTTATTGAAATCTATTACTGGGTTGGAAACATTAGCCCCAGACCTAAGAGTTTTAGTACTGCAATTCTTTTCCCAATAAATTATTTTTTTGTGGATGCGACATGTTTAAAAATACTTTTGACTATTGCTGTACTTTTTGTACTTTATGATTTGCTTAAATTTCAAATGAAAATGTTATAATGGTGGGTTTGATTACAGTATTTCAAAGATGAAATTTACTTTGCGATTACAAAGATGAAAGGGATGCATTATATCATTTTACTCATGAAATCACACACAATTGGAAAAAAAACAAAGCAAAATCACTTTCCGGTTACACATGACTCCTGCTAAGAAGCAATTGCGTAGTATGTTTATTTTCTAAGAAACAGCTTGGTTAGGTTCTTGAAAATGTTTTTCAGCCTTTTACTAATTGCTTCATAAAAGTCCTTGGGGCTTAGCCAGCTGATAGAATGAATCCTTTAATAAACATCCCCACAAGGCTACATTTCTTCAGGTGATTAGATGCAAATGTAAAGCTGTGTGCATTAATCTGCCTCACAGCTGGGTTACCCAAGGAAACACATTATTATGAATGCAGCTTATGTGCATCTTTTTGCATGAGTTCCTAGAAGAGCTGTAGGTGAATCTGAGTTAAAGAACGCATGTGAATGAGTGCAAGAACATCTGAGGATAAAATAGTCACAAAAGGCCAGAAAAGTAGAACAAATAAGAAAAACTGTGACATTCTTCTTTATTACTCACAGCCTGCTACAAAAACCTTGCAATATTTTGCTTTAATGTTCCAATATTACTGTACCATTTAATATGCTTAAAATATAAAACTAATTCCTAATATTGAATGTAATTTAAAAAATACAATCACTTTTATTGACAGCCACTCTGACAGTGGATGGGGGCATCTGTCATCTGAGGCAGGTAAACAGAAAGCAGACAGCTGGAAAAAAATGGTAAACATCCATCCATCACATAAGGATATGAATAAATGTGACCAAATTAGATGCGAGGAAGTACTTCAGTGGGGAAGCTGATTATAAAAGAACCAGAGAGTGGTCAAAACACATTACTCACTAAGACCAGAATGTGACACACTACCTGTGATGCAATCATATGCACACCTCTATTAGAGTCTTACAACACATACACACTTAAAACAGAAGCCATTGATTTCCTAGAAGAATGACCATGACCAACTCCATGACTGTCGCAGGTGCAGTTCTTTTGTTTCAGTGTGAAGACGTCATCTTTTTTGTAAACACACAGGAAGTCACACATTTCCTTTTAAAGCAGTTCTACAAATGCTTGCCGCTATTGATGCGCTAGCATTTTATGCCCATAATGGAGTTTACCGTAAACCCAGCTCTTTATTTCTCGTCATTTCGATCTCTGCATGAGCTCATTCGTAACACTTTTCACTCCCTCTCGTTCTCTGCCCAAGGCCCTTTGTGTCTTTCTACAAAATTGCCACATTTTATCTTATTAGTCTGAGAGGAGGAATCTAATGAAATGTGTGGCTTCAACAAAGAGCAGGACAATCATTACAAAGAACACAGAGGACAAACAAGCAAATGAACATAAAGCACTGCTGACCCACAGCTGGTAAAGTTGTTTTATTTATTGAGGAGAGGAAAATAAACCAAAAGAATCTCAGGATTCCAGTTCCTACGAGAACCCTTTTTGGTTCTGCTATGATAAAGTGCACTTACAGTTATCACACTTTCCATTAGAGTTTGAGTCCTGGTATGTTTCTCTCAGACACACAAACACACATCAGTACACATCTCATTTCTGGACCTAAAAAATACACTCATTTTAGGAGAGGACAAAACAGACAGGTGTGTTTTTGCATACATAGTGTGTACTTGTAATAACTGCGTAAAGTGACAGTCTAATAGATTCGTTAACCACTTGACATACAGAGATGTCTATGAGTGTGTGTGGGGGGGAATTCAATGCACAGTTTTAAACAGTTACAGTACTTTTGTTTAAATGTGAGCACAAACTGCTAAATTCAAAATCTATTTTACAGAAGTAACTTGACCCAGGTCACCATAACGGACCGATTTAAAACATATCGCTTCTGTTATATACTCACATTAGCTTTTCTTCTTCATTTGCAAAACTGACCTCCCTATGCAAGTCCTATTAATAGAATTATCTGCTTTAAAAATAGAATCTTTCTAACCAATATGTTCACATATTATTTATGTACAGTTTCATGACATACAAGAAAAGTGAAACTTGTTTCTGTTTTGTGTTCCAGTTAAGGAGAAAGCATGAAATTTTCCCACCACAATTTTGGCACATTTCTGTTGGTTTCAAAGACTTCATAGAAACATGAGCACATAAGGAGAAATGTAGTGATGGGAAAAATGAAACACACACACACACACACACACACACACACACACATACTTTCTACATTGTCAACTTAAAACAATGCAAACTAAAAATTTTCACAATAAACAATTAGCATCTGTCTATTCCCAGGAAACAATAGGACAAACACAAACACTGCATAGTCTTCTTACATTGTGTTGTTACACAGTGTTCATACACCTCTATTGCATGTAGCGATTCATGAAAATAATTACATATTTGTTACAATGTAATAAACAATGTGCTCAAGTAGTGTAAATCACAGGTACTACTGACCTAAAATGAGAACACGTGTTCTAAATCTAGATTCCATATATTCCATATGTCTATATAACTTCACTTGTATCCAGCCTCAATCTGTTTCAACACTTTTTTTACCATGTTTAAAAATATATGATAAATATGCTGTGCATGGCCTAAAAATACCACTAAATGATGTATTTCAGTCATGGGCTACATTTACTCTAAGTACCGTATTTCTAGGAAATCTCTTCATTTCAATGAGAATAAAATGATACATGGCTCCAGTACACATGTAACTAAATATACAACTAAATTAAACAAAAAAATCTTTCAAATTAAGCTATACACTGAAAAAGTACTAAGCTGTTGTTAGTGGTTCTGTAATGGGAACTGTTACTTATTTATTGTGTAGAAAGATTAATGTAAAATAAGACCATAAAGCTTGGAATGTTAATTGTTTCCCTGTATTGCACCTTGGGGAGACGACACCCTTCTCTTTGACATTTTCAGGCTTAACTGTAAGCCTGTTTTAGATAAAGACCTGTCCTCTTAATAGTTCTTCCTCTGAAAGCACCACTTCCTAACTCCTGACAATAAAATTATCTTAGTAGTTGATAGTTAAAGCCCTCTCAAATAAATGCCATTCATATCACAAAGCTAAGAATTGTGTGCATGTTTTAATCACAACAGTCATGTTTTAGCATCTCCTGTGATATAATCCAAAGCTGATCTTTACTAACCACACATTATGGTCATTTGAGGGGTTCCAAAGTTTATGCTAACAAAAACATGTTAAAATCTCATCTCAGATCTATGTGAAAAAGTGATATTTAATAATGCTAACATTAAAACAGGTAGGGTGAATTGCTCTAATGTGGGACATTTTTTGTATTCTGACTTCTATAGCATATTACAGTGTTACGCCAACATGGTAAATTCACACCTAATATTGTTATGAACTTTGATCACATGGCAGTACAGCTTTGATTTGTTAATAGTTTAACTGGCATTCATTGGTTTGGGAAAGAGCTAAAGCTTAGGTGTCCCACATTAGGACAATTCACCTTAATGCTTTATTTTACAGTGTCATTGTTACACACGATACATGTACTTACTATAATAATAACAATAAATTATGCATAATTACATGCAATTAACCCTAAACTAAACCATAATCCTAATCATATAGTAAGTACATGTTAATTATAATGAAACATTTATGTACTGAGTAATTGTAATGTAACAAGGACACTAAAATAAAGTGTAACCTAAAACACTGTTACCACATGTCTGTCAAATAACCAGTCACTAAACTGCAATGCCAGCCAACACAGAAATGAACGTACTGATCTTAGGATATGTTTAATAGAAAGAATATTCCTTGATTCTACTGTATTCTGCATTAAGAAAGAATTCAGGGAGTCGGCTCAATGGCATCATTGGTAAATAAATTGGATAGAAGCAGACTATGAGTCTTACTGGGAAGTTGGGTTAGGCAACTGGACTAGGCAAATTTTAGCATGTGAGACAGGATGTACAGCTAGACTGAACCAGAACAAACTAAACCAAAGCTGACTGCAGGGTTACTAAAGCACACTTCAATGTAAGGCCATTAGCTACGATGGAAGATACAGTGTTTGATAAGAATTAAAGCAGCATTTCAGCATGTTTCTGCTCTGAATGATGGACTACAATGAGCTTTTTAAATGTTACAGAGGAGCGTTCAATTGGACAATTCCTTTTTCGAAAATACATGAGGCAGGGGAATCTATAGTCTCTTAAAACTTCCTACTACTGCATCTACTTCTGGGTGAAAAGCAAAGTCACTCAGAAGTCTAAATTAACTGTCCTATGCACATATTCACACACACATTTGATACAGCATATAAGCTGTAGAATTCAACTGACATATGCTGACTTGTCAGTAACTGAGGGTAGTGGGGTGTCACAGTAATGATTACTGTGATAGTATCACAGTACATTTGAAGTGAAATTGGGACATGGGGTCGAGATAGAAACCCTCTTCCTTGGTTTCCAGGACGAGAGGCACTTTCCCGGGCAATGAATAATCAGAAACACTGACTCCTCACAGAATACCAGGACTCAATATAGGAGCGCTGTTGTATTTGCAGCTTTTGTAGCTTTTTAAACCCTTCAAGTTTTGTACTTGAATATGCTGTTAGGTGTTGTTTTATGTTACTTATTGTAGTTTCTGTTTATAAAGTGCCTTCTAGATGCAGGTGACTGACCTGAGGGTCAGATTCATATATGGATATTTCCCAGAATGCAGCAGGAAAAATGGGATTTCTGGAAAAAGTAGTATTGGCAAATGGGTTACAGAGGGCTTTTGGCACCCAGTCTAAACTGGAGACCCTGAGTATAAGTAAAAGTGAAATGATGTTAAAAGGAATTTAGCAGGTGTCACATGTACCCTTCCTTTTGACACTTTCTGTTTTCCTTTGTGTTTATTGAACTTCTACTTTGTTCCTTCATTCTCTGGATTGATAGAAAAGGATGTATCCCGACTCTGAGTTCTTGGAAATGTCAGAGGTCAACCCATAGAACTCTTCTATTGCCTGTGCATCAATTTTCTGGGAAAGAGAAAAAAATGGTGAGATAGAGAGCAGGAATTAAATACAAAATATATTATATGTGCATGATAGTTTATACTGTGTCTGACATTAAGGTGTATACCTCCACAATGTCATCATCAAACAGCAGCCAGAAGCCATGACTCTTAACAATGGTGATGTAATGCCCTCTGTTTGGCCCACTAATGCAAACAAATGCAGACATAGACACAAAATATCACTGACTATGAATGTCATTATTAATACATTTCAGTTGGAATTCCAACATGAAATTTATTTTTTTTTGATAGTTACGTATTGTGCATAGTTCCTTGTGTGTGCTTTATATGTGTAATTATATTAATTATATACTATACTATTATAAATTGTAATATTATAGCTTAACATGTTTCACTATTTTACAATTTATTTTATAATTCAATCAAATACTGTTTAAAATTTGGTCAGCCTTGAAAATATTTACTGTTAATAACAAAATTCCTTCATATCATAATGTTCATAGATCACTGTTTGTGTTTGTGTCATGGCTGGACTGTGACTGAAGCTGCTTATATAGTCTATATTTATAACATGAATATGTCATGACATACATGACATAACATACATAAAAGAAATACTGTTTAAATATGTCACAGATGGCATGTTCAAAAGTTCTCATACCTGCCGCAGTGGACCACCACAGCTACGAGGTCATACATGCGATCAAGGTTGACCGCGTCTCCAGAGGTGTTGAAGAGGCGGAGCTCCAGTGGAAACACCACCCGATAGCTCAGTTTAGTGTAGCGGTGCAGCTGCTCCATGTATTTAAACCTCTTTAAATGAAGAGCCAGGATCATAGGCAGCTTCTTTACACGCATGCTGCAACACACATAAACGCATGATCACACACATGCAGTAGAGCAGCACCAATGTTGTTGTATGCTACATTACATTGACATCTAATCTCATTGCTGATGTCGTGTGTAGTTAATATAAAAAACAAATATGGTTATTTGTTTAATTTTTTATTGGTTATTTTCGATTTAATTTTTGTATGTGCTACTTGTTAGCATCAAGTTAATGTTTTTGTGTCTAAATTCTTAATAATGTTAACGTAAATTTAAGTCTTCCACACTTCTTTACAATGTACATGTATGAATGATCTAGTACTTTTTTTTGTTAAATTAAATATTTCATCCATTTCATACTGTGCGCACTATATACAGTATACTGCAAAAATGTTATAGAGCTAAATGACGAATGTACTGTTTTTGTGTGGTTGTGTCGTGCCCGACTATTATCATTCTGTTAGTAAATCAAATACATTTATCCATGCAGATGGAGCTTGCAAATAAATAGTGCTTCAAACAAGCACAAATAAATTCCCCCTATGAGATGTACGGAGGTATGTAATATAGCATTCTGACATTCAGAGTGTACTTTATGCATTGGCAGCTACTTCACAAAATACAGACTTACCGTTTCTGTGCCTCTTGTTTGCTACAGCACATCTCACAGTAGTATTTATACTCACTGCTCAGGGTCTCTGTATTACTGAAGTCCCTGAAAAAGCCATCAGGAATGATACCCATAAAACACACATCTGCAAACGGCTGTATAGATTATGTGGTTCAGCATATGTAATTATTGTCATTGTTTGTCAATATTTTGATGCACACCTGAGACAATGTGTTATTGAAGTGTTCTGCTCCACATCTACAGACAAATCCAGAAAGTCTTCATCTTTGCTACTGACCTATAAAAAAATGAAAGCGAATATGAGTTCACAGGCATTTTACACAAAATCTGTGTAGGTAATTTTAGGACAGAATTTTTAAACACATAAACAATACAGAAAAATGTAAGACCTTGTACGCCCACATTGCAATTTCAGTCATGTAAGGTGAATTTGCAAACCAGACCTGCAATTTCAGTTCAAGAGTCTTCTAGAATCTTCTAGAGCCAGCCTGACTGGGAACTCATGTCTTCAGAGATGTTTATCAAGAATCTCTCTAACTCTATAGACAGTTTAACTCTAAGATAAACTGCCAATAAGATAACTCTATAGGCAGTTTAGCTGTTTGAGTTTTGAACAAGCTGACATCTTTTGATTGTCTCTCCCCATGGGCTGATAGTTACAGTATGTGACACAATTTATGATAATGAGGACACAATAATGATAATGCGAAAGCGCATTGGCACTCAAGTAGCTGCCTGCAGTGAGAGAGTGTGATAATGAGCGCTAAGTAGGTTAATCAACAGAGATAACTGGATAAGTGGGCAAGACGACATTGTGTTTATTCCCTCAGACAGGAAAGTTGACTAAATGCTGACTAAAACTGGCTAAATGCTGTGTATTATTCTTTTTAAACTGATCAAATCTACTTCAAGAAATCTGCCAGCTTAAATGATACATTTCAATTCCTCCTGTTGCTTGCTGTGAGCAATGATCCTGTAATTATGCAAAATACAATGCAAAAAGATTTTTGGGGTCGTTGATGAATTATAGGCAACAGTTTGCCTGCAGAAATTGCATGTTACCTTTTAAGTCGTCTGTCTTGAAATTATCACTTTTGATTTCCTGAGAATTATAATTACGACATAATCGGCTGTCCATCACAGATAATCCCCACCAAATTCTGTCGCCCAACATCATCATATATGGCAGCTGGTTGTGCTGGCGCTTGCTTGCATAGCACTTGCTAGTTATAGATTTAGAGGTTGGGCCCAATGATATTAAAGTATTGGGTCAAACCACAGACCTTGCTCTCTGGACCACTAAGGAGATAACCAATAGCATCAGCCAATTCATGTCAGCTTTGAAGGCCATGAAGTGACATCTGTGGTTGAATCTCTCATTAAGACATTAAGATGGAAAAAATGTCCTCCATGATGCCCAATTTTTGCCTTCTAGTCTCTTTGTAAACTCAGTTGTCGAGAGGTTTAAAAAAGGAGAAATGCCAGTCAGAGGTGTTTAAGAGGTTCATTCCCTGTTGTTCTAAATCTTGTGAGATTGCCGGCAGGAAGCAAACTTACACAGCAGCTGCACTCCTTGTATAGGCAGCTCACACATCCCTCACAGGTTAGGGAACAGTCATTGAGGGCCACTTTGTGAGAGTTCTCTGGAGAGGTTATTATCTCTCTTGGCAAATAAATTGTCTACAGTAGAGATGATGGCTGTGTTTCTTGCTCTGAACCACTTCCTCTCAGGGACCCACCATGTTTTAAAATGAACAGGCAGTATGTGATTTTCCTTTTCCTCTGGTAGTTTGTCCCACAGTTCAAAGATGTACAGATTTGGTGATCTGAGATTAACCCATAGCCGTGTGACCCATAAGTGTTAATGTGAGTCTTTCCTTCCTACAGCCCAAGATGCTAAATAAATACTCTTGTGACATTAGTGCATTTTAGAAGGAAGTTTAGTGCATTTTTGGCAGCAGTTGTGGTCTACTGGTTAAGAAGTCGGGCTTGTAATCTGTAGGTTGCTGGTTTGATTCCAGTGCTGACAGGTAGCAACTGAAGTGCCCTTGAGCAAAGGAACCTAACATAGCGTTGCAGGGATAGCTGCCCACTGCTCCAGGTGTGTGTGTGTGTGTCTACATTCAAGTATAAGGTAAACCCTTTATGTAATACACAGACAAAGCTCATACCGTCTCACAGTTAAGACAGCGCGTCTCATTAGTTAGCGTTCCCTGGAAGATATCATGAACCCAGGTGGGCTCGGCCTTGTTCGGTTCTGGCTCAGTTTCCGTGGCAATAGCAGTGCCATTGTTCTTCAGCCGTCCATTCTGTTTCTCTTGTTTCTTCTCTTCTTGCAGGATGTCAGCCACCGTGTTCAGCAGGTAGTTCAGGAACTCATGTGCGTCTTGTTGCATGTAGTTATCAAACAGGTCTATGTGGGGAGCCAGAGAGCATAACATTAGGTAACAATTACACTAACGATTTTTCAACTTTCATTTTCCTCAGATTCTTATGTGACACATTGACTGTTTGCAAAATATAGGTCAAATAATAAGGCAATTAAAGAAGCAACTGTGTGCTGAGATATATTATAACATTACTATTTTATTACTCTTTGTGTGGGAATGTTTACATTTTTAGAATTGTAAAAATGTTTTTACAAGAAACTGTTTTACATACACCTCATAAAAATAAGTTTTAGTTGACATGTTCATACACATGAGCACAATGTGACATCATGCCATAGCATGTGCAACAATACACCACACAAAAAATAGTGTGTGTTAGTGTGTGTAGCTGGTGAAGTGAAGTCTTTCTGTTAGAGGTCTGTATTGTTCATTCACTGCAATAAGACAGAGAAACAAATCCTCTTTTAAACTACATATGATCCCTCTCTCAAAATGTGAGTGTGCACACTCACACTCACTCACTTACTCACACACACACACACACACACACACACACACACACACACACACAGCTCCTACACCTGTTTCTCATTCAACATATAACACAGAGGCTTACTGTCTGCACAGGTTTGATTGTCACATATTCCTGAAAACCAGATTCAAACTATGAGATCATACTAACATAATAATTTTACTATCAATCAACTTTCATGAAGTTGCATTTGTTGCAATAATAAACAACAGTAACACATTTCCCATAGGTTTTCAGCACATATTTATAATACTTGCAGCTATTGAGGACAATCTTGCAGTTTTGTGTGGAAAACTTAAATTAAACGCTGATTTTAATTTGATGTGAATGCTTAAAGAATGCTTTAAATGCTTTAAGAATGAAACAATTATTTACATACTATGCTGCATTAAAAAACAACAACAACAAAAGGAAAAAAAATGGCAAAATGTTTGTGGACTATCTGCTCTTTAAGAAAGTTGTGGCCTACTGGTCATAAAGTTAGTCTTGTAGGCTGAAGGTCACTGGTTTGATTCCTGTGCTAACAGGAATTGTAACTGTAATTGTAACACATCTGAATGGCAATCAATAGGTGTTTTTTGCCTTCATATTTGTGTAGCAATAACTAACTGTCCATTGCAAACCAGCTGAACCCTAAAGCCCTTGTTCTCTCACCGTTCTCCTTCCGCAGACGTGAGATGAACTTCTTAGGAGGGATCACGCCAACCTTCTTCTTCTGTGTAGTGATGCTGTGGAAGAGGTCAGCCAGGCAGGTGAGAAGGTTTTCCTTCTTCTTCTGCTGGACTTTATATGCCAACACATTCTCCCTGAATGGCCGGCAGAAATACAGAGCCTGCAACACCGAGTTACAGTAACATGTGTTTCCAAACTGCAGAAAGAAAGAGAGACGGAAATTTATGACTGTACTTTTCAATTGTAAACTAACAAAGGAGACTTAAGACGCAGTGAAAACTGATTTATGAAATGATAGATAAAATCAAGAATGCTGCATGTTTGAGGAATGCCAGTAAAGCAGCGTTAAGGGTGGGTGAAGCGCAGAGATCCTGACCAAATGTGGAACCGGACAAGAAATCTATAAAAACAAAGGAGACTCCCATCTCAAAGCTAAAAGCAAATCAAAGATTTGAATATGACGAGATTAAAGGCTTTTTAAAACATGACCTCAACAGGCTGCAGAGGAACCGTTTGCGGTTGCCTAACAGCAGTATTGTTTGGTTCTTTTATGAACATTTAACCCTGACTCTGGTGTTGTCTTTGAAGCTTCTTGCGATTTAACAAAGATATAACAGGAAACAACTTTTTAATCTTCAAAACATTACATGCTGAAGAAAATGTATTACCAACCAAAGCCAATATATTATAACAATGAATTAAACAATTTTCTATATTGTGATTGGTTAGAGGTTTTCTTTTTGGGGTTGCAGCCATTTTTTTATCAGACATTAAGTGGCATCAATACTGTGATTTTGTATTAGTATGGAGAGTATTAGAAAGCATATACACAGGACAAAAAGGTTTATAACAGCTAGACAATGTGCGACTCAATTGGAACAAAATACAGGGATCACAAGGTGCATTTTTAAAGGTCCTTTTGTAGTCGAATTTGCTTAAATTACACCTAACCTATGCAAGTAACAAACGTGGCACTGATTTATGCATGTACATTGACCAACACAAGACCATGGATCCCCCATTGTAACACAACACACAGACACTCCATTTAGTTTCATTCTAATAACTTCTTTCATAAAAAGTATAAGAATTCAACTGTGAAAAACATATAAAGTAACATATGGCATAGTTTTGTTATTCCAGAGCTGAAATCTCCTTTGACACTAAATGAGTTGCAATAAAAAATGTTAATGATCATGACCTAATTTCTGACATTGATGCTCTGGCAAAACTGAAAACATAAAACATTGTGACCTGAAATTTCTGGCTACTGAAGACTAAACAATAACATAATATTTACATACACTCTGCAGTTAATGGATGCAGCAATAAAATCTGTTTTGCCCTGCCCTGCCCTGCCCTGCCCTGCCCTGCAGTAAAATCAAACGCTAATGTATTTTGCGGGAGACTACAAATAAACTGCATAGCTCTCTAAGCAAACAAAGTGGAATTAAAAGGTGTGAACCATGACTTGCTTATTAGGGCTGGGTACTTCAAACAATTTAGTGATTTGTCTACATGGTTTCAATTTGTATACATGGTTAGATTCAATGCAACAATGATTCATTATCAATATGTCATTAACAATGTTAGTTTTGCAAACATGAAATCGGTTTTTAAAATACAAATGCTGAAAAACGGAAACCCAACACAATATTCTACCAAATGAGCTTCTTTTGGTCAATAAGTATTATTATAATTCGCAATAATGAATTATATAATAGTAATTACAATATTATTTAATATAATATATTGGCAATAAATAACATTGTAAAATATGTTTAATATGTTTTGTTGGTTTAGTACTTTGTGCTACTTACATTAACCAATCCAAAGTAGTGTTCATTAATGGGAAACTGCTCTGGACCAATGTCTTTCTCCAGAGCAGAGGCATTGGTGCCCTGTGAAGAAAACAGAAAAATTTTGCAGTCAATTTTCATTTTACCTAAATATCTATTTTTACATTTTAAGACAAAGCAAGCACACACAGGCATAATACATACATTTGTCATTTGTACATAAACAAGTCATTTGAAAGGAATTTTATCAGCTTAAATCAAGGCAATATTTTACTCATAAATTTATTTTGGACAATATTAATTGTTGAAAAACAATTAAAATGTCACTCTCTTAATACAAAAGACATCACACAGAACATAAATAATACAATATATTAACATAACATAAACGCAATATGTTTACAATAACTTTAGTCAATTTGCAGAAGCCTGTGGAAATGATTGGGAAGTCTGTGGACAGAT
>JBAJNP010012815.1:0-12903 GCA_036877545.1 Yasuhikotakia modesta | reverse complement strand
CTCTGACACACACACGCACATTAACCCTCTTACACACACACACGCACATTAACCCTCTTACACACACACACACATTAACCCTCTTACACACACACACACACACACACACATTAACCCTCTGGCACATGAACGCTGGATCTTTGCTGTTCAACAAGCTGATTTTCACTTGTCAGGCTAGGCTGGTGTTATTTGCTGGTTTAAAAGAAAATGAGGTGTCTATCTTAAATCTCATCTTAAATGTCAAAAAACCAGCAAATAGGTTTTAAATTGAACTGTCTGTAGGACAAACTGTTTGTAGGAAGTTCAGGTTCAGATTTAATTTATTTGCTTTTAGTTTATTAGTTTATTCATTTCCTCTACATCAGCTATAAACCTGACTGAACCACTCAACTAAACATTTCATCACTCACCACACTGTTGACAACACAAGCTCCAATCCAAACCCTGTTGAGATGCCATCATCAAATGCACAGCACAGTGTCTGACATGAAGCTTGTTCCAAACAGTAGGCAGGAAAACACACTCTTGTTTTGGCCAAAACCTAATAGCTGAAGAACATAAACACATATAGAGTTACCTGCTTTAAAACAGATGTGTTGTCATTCTGGCAGCTATTTATAAACATGTTGACATTTTAACTAACTTTAACTTGTAAGATTTTCCTCAGACTGTTGCTCCATCATGACAGCAGCTGACCTGAAGGAAGACAGTTCATGCTACAGCCTGTAATAGTGCCCAACTAAAGAGAAATGTCAATTTCAAACGTCATTTAGTTTGGAAAAGTATGAATTAAACTAACTAAATAAACTCTTTTAGGTCATACACTAAAAACATGCTAATGGCCAAATGTTCTGAAAACAACTAGTTAGACTCACAGACTGAATCTGAGCACAGTTGACAATATTGAGATCTCTGTAGTGGAAACATGTAACTTTAAAGTATACATGAGATTGCTGGAGTCTTTCTCCCAACTGAAACCATCTGAAAAAGGATAAATCTTGAGATATTTCATTTGTGATTTTAAGGATTGTATATGGTGTAGAAACATTTATTTGTGATTGTATGTAACACACATTTAATGTTTATTTCCTTATGTAACACACATTTAGTGTTTGGTGCTTTGGTATTAAGGGCTTTTAATAATGAAAACTATTTGTCAGCAGCAAATCTGCACTGCATGTCTGAAAACCATAAAACTTTAATTTAATAGGACAATACATGCGTACACACACACTGTTGCTGCTGTTATAAATTGACTTGATTGTTTGGAAAGATTTAAAAGAATCTACATATATGTGCAGGAACATATAGAAAAGAAAATCATACATAACATCCAGTTATTGTTTTAATTATTTCTCAGTTTATATGATATATATTTCTCAATATATGCTGTATATATCTCAAATCTGCCAAGATACCAAAGTCTGCAGTCAAGAATGGAGAATTCAATATGAAGTCATTAAATTCTCCTCAGATGATCTGAGCTCTGCTATCCACATTCATTTGTTAATTCACATGTTAATAACTGACTCAGCTCTTTGCCTTCAGGGTATTTAGGGAGAAGCAATATGATTTTCCTCAGAGGATGTAAACACAGCGAGCGGCTATAGCGCTACATCCTGCGTTTCATTACTTTGGTCTCTCCTTTATTTTACAGTAGGAGGAGAAATCTTTCACAACCTTGACCTCCCTCCTCATCTGACACACAGGAAACAGCTCCACACAGGAAGTGCTGTTGACAGACTGTTGGGAGTTAACATGGACGTGTGAGGAAAGTCAAAGAGTGAACCGGGAGAATTCACACACACTTGATCCCATCAAGTCTCCTCAGCTCCGGCAAAGGAATGTGGGAAATGTGGGTGGAGGGGCTTTTATTCTGATGTACTGATATAACTGCAGCTCTGTTCCAAACCCTCATGAGCTGACTAGCTAGAGAGCATTTAAAGCCTCATATGCACACTTACAACTGGAAAATATCTGACATGTTTGTAACTGAACTCTAATAGGCCGCTTTCCTGACAGGTGCAAATAACAAATGAAAACACAACAGACACAAAACATCTGTCATTATTCAGCCCTGAGCTGTGCGCTGCAGAATAATGACAGATGAAAGCTGAGGACAGTGTTGAGTGTCTTGAAACCCGATGTTTTGTCGTTGTTAGATTGTTTCACTGTCTGGTGACACATTTATCATCTGTTCATTGCCACTTTGAGTATTATTGCACAAACCTCCTCCAAAATGCCTGGGACAACAACTCCCCGAAGTTCCATTTCTCTTACTATCTCTTACAAAGTTTGTGCCTCTCCAAACTCGAATCACACATGCTGGGTTTCTCTGCGATAATCGTGTAACTATGAATTACACTATGGTTGCATAATGCACATTTTAGCTAATGCAGTCTGTCAACTGTGTGTCTCAAACATTCAAGAAAAACTCCTGTATTGGGTAAGTATGCATGCTACACAGCTGAACCCTGATCACAGCCCCACGTGAACCTCATCAGCTTCAGTCTTCACATTACTCAAGCCACACATGGAACTAGAGGACAATGAAATGGTGTCGGTATGTATGTGTGATGTCACAGGAGAGAAATGTTTTCCCTCTAATCACACACAGATGTTCAGAGGAACATTATACAAACACACGTGTTTAAAACACAACGGACATTAGGGTAAATGTCACGCAAACTGTCAAGACATTTGATGGATCAAGGATTTGAGCCTCACAGGCGGAGCGCTCAGAAAACAATCTTCAAAGCTGCGTCCCTTACAGGAGCAGATTATAGGTTTAAATGGATTATTACTTCTTACTGAATGACATCACGTATGCTGGGTGCTCTGTGGAACTCCACATCACTTCCGTTTTTGTGTTACAGTTTTGCATTTTCAGATCTGATGGTCTCCTCTGGGAAGATATGCAAGATATATGGGAGATTAATATATGTCAGACATTTGTGAGAAATAATTGACACTTATCTGAGACATATGTGAGAAAAATGTGAGACATGAGACAACATGAAACAAATGTTTCTAGCGTCTAGAGTGTTCACATCAGAAAAGTGCTGATCCTCTCGGCACAATTGTCCCATCGTGGACTAAAGGAAGCATCTGCTGGTCCTCAGAACAACAGTTAAAGTGAGCCTCATTTGCATACAGTGTTGTGGAAAGTGGCTGGTGCCGTGTGTTGTACACCTTAATATTCTTACATAGGTGTGGAACCCCAAAAATAGTAATAAGTTCCAGCTGGTACACACGCAAACATCCCACCCTCAAAGCAAAACTACATTTGCTTCATATTTTCCACAGTGCACCTCCTATAACATCTGGGCGGGCATTCATTGTAGGAAACTACAACACTGGACTTACACTTTAAATGAAAGCATTTGAAATAGCAACATTGAAAAATAAATCCCAGACCAATTTTGCTTGCTTTTACTGCATATTGTTTTATTGATAGTGAGACATGATAACATTACAAACACTGTTCACCTTTCTGACACAAAAAGATGAAAAATAAAGGCAGACCTTTTGCAGATATCACAGCACACATCTCAGTGGTCAAGAGCAAACAATTATCGTCACAGCCCTAAAATAAAGAATTAACTGCTAAAGCCCCAAAACAGGCAATTAATCATCACCCAAATTTCATAATCGTGACAGCCCTAGTCATGCATTTTCTTCTTATGCCGTGTGGGTTTAGTTTGGACACAGACCTGTGTTTCTGCATCTTAAAGATAGCACTGAGATGTAGGTGTGGTGCTTTTGTAAAAAAACAAACATCTATCGGGGTTTGATTTTGTTTGTTTAATAACAGAGCATGAACAGTGGAGATTCTCCAGCTCAGAGCTTCATTTTCCACACCAAAACTGCAACAAGTTCTAGGGGCCAGGGTTTGGCTGGTTAGTTGTAGTTAACCCCTGCTGGTAACATTCAGCTAAAAACATCCTTTTCCACTGACAACTACTCAAAACTAGCAGTGTTTCCTCTCTTCTGCTGTTTGACACCACAGGTTAGTGAAGGCTAGTGAGATCTTTCAGTCAAACACAGCAATTACTGCCAGAGAGTGAAGACCCGCTGTTCAAACAGACCAGTGATATTGTAAAAGTCAACAGCGGGTTTTGTGCCACATCCTGACCAAAAATAACCATGACAGCACCATGAACCAAACAGTACCATGAATTATACAGTACCATGAACCATACAGCACCATGAACCATACAGTACCATGAACCATACAGTACCATGGTACAGTGATGATATTAAATGATAGCACTTTACTACTTAGATACACAGCACAATACTAAATGAGTGGGATAGTCAAATGCTACATCTTCACACGATTGCATGATCAAAGCCCTTGAAAAGCCTCTTGTCCAATTAGATTTTAGGTTTGAAACAAACTCTTATTTTATGATAAAAATATCAGGGTTTTCTTTGTGCTTCTTAAGGTCATATAAAAAACTATACTTTCCAATGAAGGCAGGTGAAACAACAAAATTTTTGTTTCCTTGCTTGTAAATCTAGAGAAAAAGTTGAGGTAATAAATTAGTTAATTCCAGCTGGTTTAAACAGACCACCTTAACTAACACCAACATCTCTCCCATATCTCAATAAGTTTGAGACCAGACATGTAACCTACAACCTTTTACCCAAACAAAGCTCCTGTACCGCATATGCTTTAGCAACTTACCACAACTTTCACTCATAAACCTAATCTCTCCATATTCCTCTAACAGAACACAAGACAACCAAACAGACACCAAACATTGCTGTACAAACACTCTGCTTGTCAAACGGTTTCTGAGGCCCAATGGACAAATGAAAAGATTCTTGTTTCTAATGCAGTGCCGCTTTGAGTTCGTTCTCCTCTGGTGGCAGATTATGAAGTTACGTGCAGGTAAAACAACACAATCTCATCAGATTTCTCCAAAACTCAGCCAATCGTTTCTGTCTACCCAACAGTTCCTACACTCCAGCTTTTATAATAAACATTCCACGGATTGTGAAAGCATAATTTTGTGCACTGTATACTGGAAGCTACAGCTCTGTTTGGTGTTGTTGCAGCTGCAGTGTTCACTGACTCACAGACATCGCTCCTGCCCTCAAACCTCGGCTGTTTTCATAATGTGTATTTGTGCATGTGTGGTTTCCTCACCTGTTTCATACAGTATACACATCACCATGGCAACAACAGGGTTGATTGACAGAACAGCTGGAGGCTTTTAGTCTGCACATGTAATCCAAAAAAAATCATGTTTTGCCACAACAGCAATAATGTTACATTTCACTTGTTTCAGGGGTAAATGTAATGGGGTTAAAGGTGAGAGTTAAAATGATTAAGAACAACCTAAACTATCAAACGTTAAAGCACACCCTGCTTTACAGAACCAGAAACTCAGCAGCACACACACACACATATGCACACACACACACACACACGCACACACACACATGCACACACACACACACCAGCACGTCTGCTGCAGGCCGGCCTCACGTTTCTTCTGAACGAATGTTCCTCAGAAAGACAAAACAAAACATTACTATTACAAACATTGTAAGCCTGTTTAAAAAATTCCATTCGATTCATATATAAGATATTCAAATGATCATTATCATTTACTAAACCTTTTAGACCATTAGTATCAAGTACGTCATTTGTGTCATGAGTCCTTGACAATTGTGGGTTAGTTGAAACCAGTGAATAGAATCCAGGGATTTTTAGAAAATATTTCATACTCATGACATTGTTCTGACATTGTGTGTTATGTAAGCATGTGATTTTCTGGGCCGAAAACATCACTGACACTAGATGAACTGCAGCACAACACCATCACACAACTAAAACAATTATTTCACAGTTTCCCAAACGTGAGATAAAGATGTTAAACTCTTGGCTGTAGCTGATGAGAGTGTGGGCTGCTTGTTTAGAATAGCAACTAGAGAGATGGACTTATACAAATAAACTCTATCACGTTTTGGTGGAGTTTGGTATGAAAGAACAATGAAAAAAATAAATAAACTGTGTTTAGGAAATCATTTATATTGATGCTGTTTTCCCCAAACCCTCACTGCAAAAAATCCTGAACACACCAGCAGTGTTGACATGCAGACAGCTGCAGACGCATGTACTGCAAAGGGTGTCTGAGGAATACAGGGGAATTCGGGGATGCACAACTGCTGGTGCATGGCCTCGTGTTGTTGTGTAACCTCAGATTTCTCACAAAACATCATTACGCACATGCGCTGATCTTTAAAGCAGTAAGTCTGGAGCCTTGCACATCTCAAACCTACCTAGAAACATTTAATATTCTGGACAGAGTCAAACAGAAATGACTTCAATGCAGCAGCAGACAGGTGCTCTTTAAAATGGTGTGGTACAATATAGAGTAGTGACTGAGGGCTAGTTCACAAACCACACACACTCCCGTTATTCACTAATGTCTGCACGGTCATCTTAGGGTTGTCATCTCAAAACCACTAAAAACAACC
Source organism: Yasuhikotakia modesta (assembly GCA_036877545.1). Classification (NCBI taxonomy): domain Eukaryota; kingdom Metazoa; phylum Chordata; class Actinopteri; order Cypriniformes; family Botiidae; genus Yasuhikotakia; species Yasuhikotakia modesta. The sequence continues at coordinate 6,411 of JBAJNP010012815.1, read as the reverse complement.
CCCTGGCAACACCCTAGCAACCACTCAAAACACTACAGCAACTACACAGCAACACCCATCCAAAAGTTTTGCAAGGGCAATCGCCACTCACTTTCTTAGCTAAGTCTGACTTCTGTACAGCCCAAACGCAAAACTGTTGCTTATTCTGTCACAAACAGAAAGTTCAGCCAACATTCCTCTGTCCTGCTCTGAGCGGCAGACGCTTCGTCTACAGCTCTGCTACACAACAACACAGCTCAACGCTGCAGCACAATGTTTGAAGGCTGTATTTTAGGAAGTAGAGACGAGGAATGCCGACCGCAATGGCTGTTTCACAATCCCCTGCTAATCACTCTAGTCCCTTTCTGATGAATCGCCCAGACGGCACACAAGTGCCATTCAGGATTGAGCCACAAAAGACAGATGGACTGCATCAAAAATATTTACAAGAACTAATTGGACCGGAATGTCCTTACTGAGCAAAAGGTGCTCACACTGGTCAGCTAAGGCATCCTTCCCTCAGCCAAATATTACAGCTCTGTCATCCACACGGTCTGATTTGATTTCTGGGTGTGGTGGGGCTTCTCCAACCTCATCTGGCCGTCTCAGGCTGAGACATGGAGTCTGTCTATGACCACACTGTATTCTTAGCATTCTTACTTACCAGTCACTAAAACTGCTTTTGCGTGTGACCATAAAGCAGCTGCTCTAGTAACCCCACAATAACCCCACCCATAATTTAACCTTCACATAATGAGAGCCAATCAGGAGTCTTTAAATCCACCCTGTGCCCAATAATATTGTAACTGCAAGACCAAAAAGGTGAATCTCATGAGAGCATCAGCTGAGTTCAGAGGAAAAAAATGTTCATCAGTTAATAATAGCTTCAACATTATTAATGTATTTCAACTATTAATGCATGTCAACAATCCACTCATTTGTGTCTATTTTTATTTCCTCTGAAATAACAGAAAAACAATCGTTAATACTTATAATGGAGAAATTGTCCAGAATGCCTACAGCAATCATTTTCTTCTTTGTTCAAATTACCGTATTGATGTCATGGTAAGTAAAGTAACTATTCCTGCAAGGCATTTCAAAGAAAATCACATTCTTGCTGTTATGGAAGTATTCAAAAGCATTGTAAAATAAACATTGTAATGGCATTGTGCTTCATGTCAGGGCATGTCGGCAGTTTTGTGATTTACTGCTGTGAGGCTGAGACGGAGGAAGAACACGATGAGGTGGAGGAGGTTGTTTGGCCCGCTGACCTCATCTGAGGAGAATGTGACGGCACAGCAGAACATCAGAACTTGGATGAACCTGCACACAGACTGAGGCTATAAGGCGTAACGTTTACATAAAGCTTCTAGTGGTTGTTTTTGTTTTATTGGAAAGGACAGATTGATTCCCCCTCTGTGAGCTGGAATAATGACAACATCTCAAAGAATCAGCCACATCACTACTAAAAGTAAAGCTATTTAGTGAATAAATCTACATTTTCTACATCTATAACATAAAAAAGTAAATACAATAACAAATGATTTTCAAACAAGTTTCCTGAACAGGTTCTGACCCTATTAAACCCTGCAATAGACAAGACCGGTCTATTTAAATCAGGTCATGACACTGTTCATTTTCAATAACATTTGTTAGAAGGAAAATGAGGCAGACACACAATGAGCACAGTGAGATTAATGGAGTCAATATGTTTGCTGGGTTCATTAAATGTTTACACAAATTTTGTGAACTTTTCATATGATACTCTGCAAAACATGGTCACGTTGACCTTGCGTCACAGGTTTCAGTGTGACTTAATAATTCATCTACACTGGGGTCAGTTTATGTGTGATGCAGAGAAATATGTCATCTCTTCAGAGGCTCTTCATCACTGAATCTGTCAGGATGATTTGAGCTAATTGGGTTTCTTTCTACAAAAGCAGAGAGGATGAGTCGCTCTAATAGTGTCCAAGAAAAACTCTTTATATTTGTGGCCAAAAACAACACGCTGCAATGTTTACTAACTCTGAAAGTCTCCCTTCACAGGTTCACAGTTAATCATCACGATGATTTGCATGATACTGCACCAAATCTGCATTTGCAAAGGCATGCCTGACGCGCAACGCCGCTCCACCCAAAACATTCAGAGCCATTTCCCAGTTTAACAACCACAACCCAAACTCCAATACAGGACACATCATATCATAACTGAAGTCTGAAGCTAAGATCTTCTATGTCCAAGAAAGGGTCATGTAAACACTGCTGGCCGGACTGTGACCCGTGAGCCGTCATTGGTCCAATCTGAATCGCTGACACACAGGACGTGGGTGTCGGCTGCAGCGGGAGGTCACAGATTCATGGACTGTTTCATCCTGAAAAGTAACTTTGTTTGTTGACTCAAGGCTTCAAATGTGGTTGGATTCACAGCGTTTCAGCCCACGGTCATAAACAGAGTCTTTGACTGTTAAAATTCCTCTTGAGTCTGTGAGTTTAGCTTTTGTGTTGCCATTAATAGTCTGTGAATGATGTGGACAGTCTGTCTTTAGTAATAAATCATCCGGCCTGCCATCAGATGCCTGTTATCTTCTGAGATGTGAGGTCACATCTATCTTCTGTGTTGCTCTGTGTTACACAATCAGTGTGTGTGTCAGAGGGTTGTCCCAGTAAAATCTCACAGGTTATCATTAAACCCCAAACATAATCCTTTAAACATAAAGTCATACATGTTCGTATTGGTTGTACAAATGCCCCAAAATGTTACGTAAATGCATTGTACAAAAAATATTGTACAGTAGATCTGAGGATCAGATTTAGGAGAAATTGTTTCCAAGGAGTTCCTCAGAACTTCAGAGGCTGTTAAATGAAAAGCATAATATCTGACCACATCAACAGACTCTACACAGCAGGGGAAACACTCGAGCACAATGGTACAGTAACAGTAAACCACACGAAACGCTCAACCTGTAGATGATCAAACACACAATCTCTCACAGCACAACCACAGCAGCTGTGTACACAACAGTTATTATTATTAACTCATGGTACACGAGTAGAATCATTACTGCTGTACTGCCAGTTATCCTGAAATCACTCCAGAGGCAAATGTCTTCAGACAGACCTCAGAAAGTCCCAGCCTAACCACCAGAAACCTGAATCAGTGTCAGATGCCATGACACCTTCACCAGTAAACTCCCCCACCCCCGTCTACTGGTATGATCCAATCAGTGACCGGCTACTCCAGCTGACAGACACTCATTTTATAAGGACATTCCTGGCAGGGTAGTAGACTGACTCACCCACCACAGTTTATGGTAAGACTGACCTTGTTTGGCTTCACTGGTGACCACTTCGCAGTTTACCAGCTCTGAGCCTTTAATACATGATGCTCCATTCAGACTCAGGACTGTATGACATCAGCAGCACATTTGCTTCCCCTCACTCTTTGTCTCTGGTTTTACTATGGAAATGATGTGCTCTTGTGTGTGTCTGCTGCAGAAAGGTTTCACATAAAGCTGCGAGCCAAAGACATTTTACGTGAAGAGGATGTGAAAGGCTTTGACTTAAGAGGCATTTTTACTTCTGTAGACAAACGCAATTGTGAAGTTCACTGACAACAGAAGATGCTTCACAGCTAGGGCTAATGCAACTGCATTAACTCTTACCCTGGACGGGGCAAATTCTCGTTGTCCTCCATTGTCGACTATGATTGCCATGCTATTAAAATTATAATTTTCATATTTTCAACTACACAAAGCATTCAGTGTATCCATTAGCTCTCCGAAGCAAGGAAATATGAAGGCAAATAAAGTTTAAGCATGGTTACAGAAATGCGATTGGTCATGTAACATTTGTGCTCAGTTAACTGCTGCCAGCACACTTCTCCAGAGCAGCCAATCACTGCTTCACCTCAGCCTGCAGAGGAAGACTTCAGGAATCACACAAACACGAGAAACATGTAGAAACATGGACCCATCTGATGGAGGCCTTATACACATGCGGTTGTGACACGTTCACATGATGAAACATTAAGAAAAGCAGAGTGCTTGTATTTGTGCATACGTGCTCGTTGCTAATCAGTTACAAGCTGTTCTGAACATCTCAGGATGGATGCGTTTGATGATGTTTTTGGGTTATGGAATGCACATTTGGATCACACTGTGATGCCATGCCTGGAAGATTAGCAAACAGCTTTGTTAAGTTGGAACAAGCTCAAAAGCTCTCAGACAGACAACACAGCACCACAAGGCTAAAAATTGGGCGTCACATTGGCAGAAATGATCTGGTTATGAAAGAGTTTGGGATGAGACCAACTTAAGGCATGTTACTTAGATTCCAGCAGTCAACTCCTGAATTGACATGACACTGTTAAACCGCTAATGTCTCCTACATAAATCAGCGTCAGAGTTCATAAGCTATACATTAATCTAAAAAATGAACTAAAATTAACAAAAGAATATGACTAACAAAAATGTGAGCTAATTGTCGGACACAAACGTACTGTATTAAGTGTTAGTCATCATTAGCTAGAGCATACGTTTAAATATCGGCCCTTAGACTTAGGTTATTAGTTTGACATCTATTTACATTAAGGATACATTTTAACAATTAAAACAGTATTTTAGATGGACAATACTCTGAATGTTTTATGTGAAAAACAATGCACTATTTAATAAATAGCCCCTGTATTAAACATACTGCCCTCCGCTGAACTATAAAGACAAAAATCCTTCTTTGATCTATGGTTGATCTAGATCTAGAGTTGAGTAAATTCTGTACAACCGGCCATCTACATCTTTCTCTCATTTTCATCAGTGGAGAACAAGCCAAAAGGTGAAACTGTGTGCGACATGCCGCCACGCCCACAGATGCCACGCCCACAGATGCCACGCCCACAGACGGCACGCCCACAGACGCCACGCCCACAGACGGCACGCCCACAGATGACACGCCCAACAGACACCACGCCCACAGACCCTTCATGGGCCATCTGATGTATAAAGCATACAATGATATAGGAGCTTCTTGAAATCTGTAAGCTCTAACTGGCTGGCCACGTCATTTCTGGTAACCAGGCTGGAAAAGGTATTTAATATTACTATCAAAACACATTTAATATTCTTCATGTGTGATTATTACTGGTGTAACTCTTGGAAATGAAGGATGATCATTCATATATTACATATATCTTTCTCTGTATCTTGTTCCTCCAACCCACACCTGCTCTCAAAACCTGGTCATCAGTATGTTAGGCCCATTTTTACCCAGAATTCCCTGTGGTCTTGACATCATGGCTGCCTGTTTGCACAGCTGTCTTTCTCCAGGGCCTGACACCACTTTTACCCCCCCACACACGCTCACATTCACTCACACTTCCTTCCTCTGTGTGCCAAAGTGTGCGGATGAAACGGAAAGTGTTTTTGTGTCTGTCAGATTGTGTTTTAACTGTGTTTACTTAGGAAGAATCAGTAGATTTTCATCATCAGAAAAAGATATTTTTCTTCATTATTTTTAAATGCAAACGTTTGCTCGAAACACCAGTGACCAACAAAAATCAAGCTGAAAGTGTCCAGGCTGGATTTCCCCTACACATCTCTGTGTAAATATAATGTTTTACCTCATTCAGCTGAACATGTGGCAGCCATCTGAATAAAATACAGACAAAAGATATTTAAAGCAAAAGACAAAAGAGATTTCAATACAAAAATGGTTCCTCTGAGGTTTCGTGGGTATTTGTCCACGCTGTCTGCCAAGAAACCAAAGAATTTGAAGGCAAAGCCCAACCGGAGCTGAACTGTTTGTTGATTTAAAGCTTGTGTTACTGTAAAACGAGGGAAGCTATGCCCTTTAACAGGATGTTATTTTACAGATAATAAATTGCACTTGATATATAGTGCAAGAAAAAACATAGTGTAACATCCACTATAAAGTGCACAGAAACGGCACACACTCACTGTGCAATAAAGAAAGAGAAAAAAGAATTGAGACACCAAATAAAAATTACCATGACTTTATCTAAAATATTTTTAACACCTGACATATTTTGGCTAACCTGATCACGGTTTCAGCTACAGTAGCAACAAAAATGCGATTTAAAAGTCAAGCGTGAACTAGTTAAACACATTCTGCAGAATTCAACAACAGCAAGCCAGGAAACAGTGAATAAGGTCTACAGGAGGTGCACAGGAGTCGGTGGTGAACATATTAACACAGTGACTGAAAAACTCCTGAGAAACAATAGGATTCAGAAATAGCTAACATTATTGTAGGTGCTGTATGCAAGAGGATGTGGGGAGCTACTGTTCACCAGATGGTGTGTTGACTTAAGCTGCATTTCTCTACTGATTTGTTCATCAGCCGGATGTGAGAGTCCATCAGTGCTGCCGAGAACCATTGAGATAGGGTCTCACACACACACACACACACACACACACA
>JBAJNP010012814.1:0-12903 GCA_036877545.1 Yasuhikotakia modesta | reverse complement strand
CATACACACGCCACTGTCCTTAAATGCACCACGTTTAATTCGCTTTTAATGTTTTTATCGCTTTATCTAACAGATGTTTAAATTTGCATCAATTCACATTTATTCACTTGTAGCTCTTTTCACGACACATATCTTGTGATGATAATAATAAATTATGTGAATAATAAAATATGCCCGCGGTTATGGCATTATTTACAACGTTAAAATATGTTTATTGTGTAAATATAAATGCTTTTAAAGGATTTAGTCTCACTGTTTGTGTGCTGCCGTGTTATCACATTCATCTGTTTGTTAGGATCGGACATTGGCGCCCATATGACGTCAAACTTCTTAAGACAACTGGCTGGTTGGGTAAGTTAGACATAGACTGTATGTTGCCTCCATCTGTTGGAAAGTTTGTGAATTACCTCCTTAATACATTTATAACTTACGACTTAAAATGAACTTTTCTCATGATCTTATTAATCTGAATGACATGTTTTAACAGATGCACATGCATTATATAATCTAGTATATAAAGTAAACAAATTGCTTGCTTAATATTTGAGACACATTTGAGACATACACCAATTGTTTTACACTTAACAAACAAGTAACACATAACAAGTAACACTTTTTTAATACATGTTTGTTCTCTTCTCATCTTACATCATATTAAAATATAAATTAATAATGATAATATAATATCAGTTAAGGATGGGCATGCATTTATCATACTTATATTTACAACAAGCTATTGAGCTATGAAACAAAGTTATGAAACCATCAAATGTAATTTGCATTTAAATGCATTTGTGTTTAGTAAACATATGTTGTCTTGTTGTGCTTAGATGGTGGTGGTATTTAAGATCATGTCAGTGATCATAACAGTAACACACATAAACAAGTGATTTATATTCTCAAAGGCTTAACATTATAGAAAGTTGTTTTATATTAACTTACATCACAGCAATATTTAACAAATGTGATAAAAAATAACAGTCGCACCAACTTGCCTGGGACTTTAGGTTTGTTTTAGGATGTTTTGGGGAACATGTTACGATGTAATACTTCTAGGTCTTGAGTTACATTCGTGCACAAACCATTTCTCACGTTTTATTCCAACTAAACTAATATTTCTTTAGTAGCTGAATGCAAGAACTAACTTGGCTGAAATTGACAAACAACAACAACAACAGATGACACGTCAAAATGTTTCTGTTACCGTCTTTAATTCATTTCAATATCACATTTTAATGGACACCCAAAGTGAAGGTCACACAATTAAATTAGACATTATTTGTACATGATCTGTCAGTAGGACACCTGCCACATCTGTTCTGGCGTCTCTCCTGCAAAACAAGTAACATTTTAATGGGTTTTAAGTCCACAGTTCTGTGTTTTAGCGCTTTCCTGGTTTTGCCGGTGGTTTGCGTCCTTTGCCCTTATGTCCTTTTCCTTTTCCACCACCCTTGCCTTTGCCTTTTCCAGGTGCGTTTCCTCTGCGTCCCTTCTTCCCAAACCCTTTCCTTCTCCTCTGAGCCGCAGATTCCATGTCCTCCTCTCTCATCTGTTTGTTCACCGCTTTGGTGATGTCAAGACGTGGTTTCTTACTGTCCATTATTTTCAACAAATCCAGCTGTTTTTGTTTCTCGTTACCGAAGTCTCCGATGACAGGCTGGAATTTCCTCTTCTTCCCGGTATTCCTTGCCGGTTTCTCCTTGGGCAGGTTTTCCTGAAACTTCCCAACAGATGCGGTGGACATCTTCGCAACGCTCACGGCCTGCGCAAGCTCCGATTTGGACTGGTTAAGGCCGGGAGCGAGACCCATGCCTGGCACCTTGATCTTCTGAGCCCTGGCGATGTTCTTGAGCCTGTTGAATTCATTCCTCGCCACTCTCTCCTTCTTGGCTTTATTCCTCTTCGCAAACTGGTCCTCGTTGGGATCTGCGGTCGCCGGAACTTCGATCAACCATTCCTTGGTGTCATCTTTGGCACGTTTGTATCCCCATCTTCTCCTCCACTCCTTGTGAACTTCGTCCCACACCAGGTTGGTCTTCTTTTTCTTCTGGATACCTTTCAGTTTGGCGAACTGTTCCCATTTGGTGGGAGGCTTGGGTTTCGGCGCAGGCTTTTCTCTGGGCAACGCCGTGGTCGGTTCTGGGAGTTTGGCGACGATGACTTCTTGAACCCTCTCTGTGGGAAGTTTCCACATCTCATTGATGAGAAGTTGCGTGTTATCCCTCGCCAACGAGCGCAGAAAATCCTCCCGATTCGTCTCTTTAAACTCCTGGGTGTCTATCCGGTTCTTGTCAAACGCGAGCAAATTACCCGGATCAATTTCGAGGTCCAGTTCTTTGGTGACTATAATGCTTTTAAGCTTCTCGGCCTCGTCTTTTTCAGCCTTGGCAAGCAAAGTTTCTATACTGCACGAAGCCATCTTGCGTGTAGCGACGCACGGCGTGGTGCTCACATGTGTTTCTCATAGCGGAAGTGCGTCATTTCAAAATAAAAGACCCTACAATGACGTAAAATCCCCTTGGCACTAAAAGCACATTTGTTATTGTTAATATATAAATATGTAAAAAATAACCCTTCATATTTACATATAATAATATGGCGGATATGATTTTATTCAACGTAGTGATATTTATTAAATAATATATTGGATTGGAGGAGTACGGACGCAGTCGCAGGACGTCCCATCGGCTCTGTGGCGCAATGGATAGCGCATTGGACTTCTAGATTGAAGAATGGGGTCATTCAAAGGTTGTGGGTTCGAGTCCCACCAGAGTCGAAACTTTTTGCATTCGGCGCAAATGAAGCGACAAACTTTCTCTGAGTGCTTATATTTTGTAAACACGTGCCTTAAATCTTTTACATCTCGTTGCGATAACACTACACGCCGTCCCAACACTTTATTTAAGCCACAGGATGTAAAGTTCAACATTTGTAATGTAAAAACACTGGCAGTCATAGAAATGTTAATGTTTACAGATAGGAAGCGTCGTTTATTGCACGAGTAGCTTTAAAATCAAATGATTTCGGATAATGCTTTACATCTTTTACACACTTTCTGTCAAACATATGTTTGCTTTATATTCGTGTATATGCGCAGAGCATTTAATACGTCTCAGTTTCTTTCTAAAAGTGATAAAAACGTGACCTATTAGTATTAATATTAGATATACGTAAACACGCTGATCATTTAAATCGTTCAGGCGTATGACGTCACATCCGCTTAAGTTTTCCCGGGAATCCGCTGTTGTGTTTACGTGAAATATTGAATTAAAATAATGGCTCCTGTTTTAAATTCACGTAAAGACGTGGAGGGTGGAGATTATGGTAAGTTTTAAGTTATTTACAGTAAGTGTTTCACTGCTTTTAGCTTGCATAACATTTACGCCATTGAGTCTATTAGTACGATATGTCTGTGCTAACGTTACCAATGTTGCATCAAACGTTTTCTTATACAGTTACATGCAAACGTTTTGCATTGTAATGCATTCGTATATTTGCATGTATTTGTCTGATGTTATAATGTTATAATATTTCTGTGATGGCTATATTGCTGTGTATTCAGGAGGTCTTAAGATGTCCCAGCATTTTTGGGTAGCGAGCCTCTATCAGTTGCAGACAAATATTGCTTGTTGACATGGCTTGTTTTGGTTATTTTAATGTTAGGTTTTTGGTGTAGTTATTTGTCAAAAGTGATTTTTTTTCTAGTTGAGGGTCTAATACAGTAGGTGGCGCTATTGCATTTGTTTTTGCGACATTGTGCCTTAGGAGCCGCAAATAATGGGTCCAAAATCTCTCCCAGCATTTAGTGTAAACTTGAAAAATTTGCCCAAATAGACAAAATGCTAAATAACCAAAAATTACAGATACAGGCTAACAGCTTTATTTTGCATCCTGTTGTAATATAGTTAAGGTAGTTAATGTTAATGATAACCATGCAGTGAAAGTTAAATCCTACAAAGTGAAACTCTCAGGGTAAATGTTCCCAAATTAGTCCACAAGGGGCTTAACCCAGCCTTCCACACTGTTCATGGCTCTGAATTCACTCCCCTCCTCGTGAGCTTCTGTTAAAGCCTTTATGTGCCATTTGTGGGTTTTTTTATACCAATTACATGGCATAATTGGCGACTACCTGCTCTTGACTTTAATGGGACCGGGTTTTGAAGGCCAGTGGGGTGCAGCAACACACCACCGCTGGGCATTTTGGGGTATTGTTTGAAATTGGGGGATCCTATAATTGCAATCCTTTGCATTAGCCCCAGTATTCACCTCACAGGTTTCAGGTGCTTTGTTTGTATCAGAAAACCAGGAAAACAATTCAGTTTTATTAAATTCTGTGACTTTTTAAAAAAACATTACAAACACGAATTTCTTTGTGATTTTGTTTTATATATATGTATAATGTTAAAAAACCACCAATGTTACTGCAGGAATGTGTTTGGTAACGTTAAGATAACTGTTAGAGAACGTTAGCCACATTCCAGGAACGTTCCCAGTGTTGACATCAGGTCCAAAGGATTCAGTGCATGTTGTGTCATAGAACATTTAATAATGTAAAAGGGCAAAAAGTCAAAGAGGCAATTTTACCCCTTCATGTTTAACTGGTGCCAGAATGTTGATCGTAACTGTTTTCTAATTTGACAATTGAGTTTTACGATCGCCGAACACTAAATCGTGTCGGTCAGACGTAGAGTTGGCCTGTCGTATGATGGATAGTCTGCTGTCCGCACCATCATTGTTTTGGAATAAGAATTGCAGGCGCTCTGCTTTTAATAGAGTTAACTAATGCTTTCTGAGAAGCTTGCTTAGCACTAACCTGTAAATTCAGTCAGCAGGTGCTATGAAGCTGGTTAAAATCTTTCCAGTCTAAAGGGACTGAAAAAATTAGTTAAAAATGATCTTTCTTTGCTGTTTGGTTAGAAAAATATTCTTGCTTATTTGCTTCTGTCTTTTTTAAAGCTGCAGTCTGTAATTTCTTTGGCTAAAAAAACATTCAAATCAATTATTAAGCAAATGCACAGATCAGTGTTTAAATCATCGCTTTATCATAAGCAAGTTTGCAACAGTTAGCTTATAATAATGATTATAATTTGATCTGTCTATTAGACTTGAAGGAAAATATGTAAATAACCTGCAGTTTTGTTGCAAAGATGGTGACAGAAGCAAAAGTTACAGATTGCAGCTTTAAATACATTTTAATTGTTTTGTTTCTCAACATAAAACGTTTAACAGCGTCATATTGCGTTTTGGTAAAACTGCTTCCAATCTATAGAAGCTTAAAAGGAATTAAAGGTTGGCACAGTTTCATTAAACGCTTGAGGTTTCATGTTTAAAACTGGATTTGTTGGAATGGCACTGCTTTGCGCTCCTGTGATTTTGCTCATTTGGTTACGTGACAACTTAGGGAAATCCCCTACTTGACCAGTTAGCAAGTTTCAGTTTTTACTAGCGCTCGTGAATCTACGTTCGTGGCCCTTGACCTTTCCAGAGAAACATTTGTTGTGGTGCGAACGCTGCGCGCCGCTGGCATGAGACGCATGCGATGGGAGAGACGTTTAAGGTTTCACGCATTGGGATCTCTCCTGATTGATGTGCCTACGTTTTATTTTCGGTTCTTTGTGCGGTAGCCAGCGCGATAAACTGCGCCTCAGCTGTGAGCTGGGGGCGGGTTAATGGAGTGATGTTTACAAGTGTTGTCATTACAGATTGCTGATGTTTGCCGTCGGTCCTGAACTTCTATTAACCTAGTTTAGTTGAGTTGAAAAACCTATGAATTGTTCGTATGTTGTGTGGTGGGAAAAGACTTGTGTTGTGGGGATGGCTTGAGTTGTGTGTCACCTGAGTAAACATTGTTTTCTTGCTGTTCTCAGACGACACTTGCAGTTGTTGGAATCACAAAGGTCAATTTTAACCTTCTCAGAATAAGGCATAAAGCTGTAGGCATTGTTACACGAACTGTTTGACCCTGTGGTCTTTGAGGGCGGATTTACTCCTGATATCAGTGACTTAACAAATAGTCACGGGGACCGGGGAATATTTTGGGGTTCAGAGCGTCACGTTTCTCCCTCATGTTCTTTCAGAAGCGTTGCAGTTTAAATTTGGGCCTGTTTCGTAAGCAAGGTGTTCAAATTTTTACTCTGAATTGGTGCACAATCATTTAATGTTGTTTGTGACTCATTTTACACATTTGCATGTTTGAAAGGCGTTTATTGTGACCCTTAAGTCTAGCCACCATTGGCATAACATTTCTTCACAGCGAGGGCTGGGCTCAGTTTATTTCTCATGTAATGAGATCATCTGTCGTTCAGGCTGTGATATCACTTGTTAATGAATAGGTGGAAAAAATCACGTCACCGTGCCTCACATGTTGAGCTGTCACTCAGTGTTCCCACGATGCAAATTAAACGCCTCGGTTTACATCACAGCCTCTTCTGAGAAAAACACTAAATAAACTCACAGCTTGTTAATGCTTAAGGTGAATAAATAGCTTCAAGATATACAGGCATCGTCCTCCTGTTAGTCTTTGTTTAAGTTATTTAAAATGGATGTTTTAGTCATTTTATTTAGATAATAGTAAATGACTTAAGGTTGGGTGTCTATCAGTGTCTTTATAAATGACTGTCTTTGTATTTGCCAACTGCCTGTTGCTGGTTTGTATATTGAAAGATGACTTTGTTACCTTGGCTGTCTACCCAAAAATGTGTTTGCATGCTATGAAGGCAATTCATTTGCGGTTTAAATCTGCCTGTGTTTGTGGTGTGTGTGTATGTGTTTGTTTGCGGTGTGTGTGTGTGTTGTTGGTGTGTGTGTGTTGCAGATCCTGTTGGGATTAGTTATGGAGATGACAGTGGACATATTTCAGTGTGTCTCTTGCTATTTCAGGCGCAGGGCTGTCATCCTCAAAATGCTTTTCAGCAGGACACTTTTCAAAACAATCGTCACCAGGTTTCTGTGCCGCTCTGGGGCTTAAAATGCCAGCTATGATGTACACCGGAGCCAGCAGGGGACCAGATGCCCCCCAGGTGAACAAATGGCATTATGGGGCAGAAAGGATTGAACCGTTTATGAGAGCAGCCGCAGATGTTTTGTCCACAAATGAATGTGTTAATGACGGACCTGTTGATTAGGGCAAAAAGATGAAGGGCATTATGGGTAGTCAGGGGCCAAATGCTACTGTTGTGTCAGTCAAACTGCCATCTTTGCCAGCTGTTGTTAAATGGGTGCTAGTGTAAACACTGTTTTAGCTTTGAGAACACTGCCTGCGTTTACACTAACTGGAAGTGCTTATCAAGAGTCAATTCGGATTAACAATTGTTAACTTTCATAAGATAACATTTTTCAATGCAGGGCTTGTTTTCATTCGTCGTGATTTAATTGTAGCAGGCAGTATAAAATGTGATATTATTGGTTAATGGTGATTTGACATTTTAAAAATGTCTTCAATCTCCTTTCCTGTTTTTCTAAGTGGCTTCTGCTAATTCGCTGAGCTGCGTAATTACAGTCCACTTGTGTCACTGTAGCCCACAGCTAAACAGGGAGCTGGAAAAAGATTAAGCTAAATATTGCTGGGCTACTGGACATAAGTTTAAAAGAGTCAGTACTGCAGTGTTTTGTTTTTTTTAAAGGAGGTGTAATTTACTTTGCAACCAGTTTTGGCAAATGCAAGAGGGTCATTGTGACCCACTTAAAAACCAACCAATCACAGGTCATGTTGTTCTTTTTGTGGTGCATTTACCTTAAATACCACATTAAGTGGAAATCTGTGCAAACTTCATATTCCAACAACTCGCCAATCTGATTGAAACAGCCAGCAGTCAGTCAGCAGTATCAGTCTATGAACTTGTTGTCTGTGTATGTTGTTTGTGCACAACTATTATTGATTTATTATTAAATAAAACACATACCCACAACAGAGTGGCTTGTGTAGGGTATTTTGGGGGTGTTAACTTGTTGTGACTGATGCTGTAAAGTTTGCTGAGGTATGTAGACGTGATCGCTGGGCTCTGACATCATCTGGCTGTATGTTTACTCTCAGATGTGTTGGTATGTGTTTAAAGTTGAGCTGCCAACCGCTCTCATTTCTGAGACATGCTTTAAACGACTTGTCTTTCAACAGAACTTGTCTGTGTTGCTTGTCTGTGTTGTCATAATACACAGGCATATGGAGGCCATACTAACACAGTCACTTCTCTGATTGTCAGCATTAAGGTTATATGAACGTTGTAATATAGTTTTCAGTTGAAACCGTTGCCTTGAGGAATGGCTGTAACTGTAACTATAAACTTTGGTCTGTTACTTATAAGACACTGTTGTGAGGTGTACATAAATATTACGTATTGACTTGCCCATGCGAATCACCTAGCAACCATACAGAACATCCTAGCAACCTTATGATTACCTTATGTACCATGAATGCAATGCGAAATGTTTGTGATAAAGTATAAAGCCTCATAGCAACACCTTGGCAACCACCCACAGCACTCATAGCAACGCCTTGACAGCCTCTCGCAGCAACCCGCCCTCAGAAAATGTGATTAAAAATGTGTTAATTAAGCAGCTTGAAGTCTTTAATCCTATCTAATGAAGTGCCTGTTACTGCGTGCCGTGAGGTGACCTTGACCGTGTTGGTTAATGCAGACAACGATTCTGTTATTACTCCGATCCGACCTCCCGGTTCCCTCAGGGTGGCATGTTTCACCTCATAAAGCATGCTGGAGTCCTGCTCCGGTTTCAAGGAGTGGAGCTCCCATGCTCTGAAATAGCTTCGTCCTTGTCCCCCAGAGAGCCTGGGCTTGGCTCTGGTGTGTGTGTGTGTTTGAGGGCATGAATCCCGGTGTCTCCGCGATTGCTGTTGACAAGCTGTAGTGTGTCCCGTCTCTCTGAGGCCTCAGATTAGCGCCCCTCGTTTCCCCGCTGACCCCGTCACCTGTCCGAGTCTTTCTCCTACAGAGGTCACCCTGCATGCCTGCACGGCAGCAGTCGGGCTTCTGTTTAAGGCTGGACACCCTGTGTAAACAGTCATTGTTACTGACGCCTTATTTATGTGCAGCTTTTCTCTCTCTGTTTCTGCCTGTCTCACAAACTCACTCAAGCTCCCTTTCTTTTTGTTTAGTGAGTTTTTTTCTTTAAAAATTAGGTGGTTAACAGGAAAATGATATGAGGTAGCGGTGGAAGACATTTTGTTTATCTGAACTTAAAATGCCAGTGTGAATTCAAACCCTTGTCTCCCACATGAGCATCGTGGCTCAATACTGAGCATGTGTATCAACCGCTAGGCCACGGGTCACCTTTTGCCTTCCTCTTTTTAATTTATTCCCCCCATACTTCATTTCCAAGGCCTTCATCATTTTCTTTTGTTTCTTCTTAGTCTCCCTCACAGCTGTGATTTATGTGGGACTCCCTTGGCAGCTGGACTCTCTCTCTTTCTTTCTCTCTAATGACTTGGCTGGTGTGGCTTTGGAGCCGCTAATAGCCCTCTTAACTAATTATCATCTATTTAGAAGGAAATCACAGAGATTTTTTTCTCTCCCTCTTCCATAAATGTTGAATTACTGAATAGATTTGCTAATTAAAGTCTTTGTGCGTTTAGCATGCGTTCGTGTTTTGAAGGCCGCGTAGATAAATGTTCACGTGTTTGTTTGTCATTCCGCTTTGAAACTGGTATTGTTATTTAGTCGCTGTTTATTGTGCTGACCCATTTTTTTGGTCCCCCACAGATTTTGATGCCCACCAAAGAAACAGTACAGCGGGTGAGCTAGCATTAGCGTACGGTACAGTAATAATTAAGCGCTAATTGCTGCGTGTCATGCGTGGGCCTGACGCTTTACAATTCTTCTGTTGCAGATGAACCTGGATCATATGGAGATGCAGACTGGACCATGATCAACAGCAACAACCTGGAGGAGGTCTTCAAACCTGGAAACGAGGCATCAGTGCTGAGTAACAGGAGAGGGGAGGGATTTCTGCAAGTCTTTGTGATGCACTAATACACATGTGAGCGTGACACTAATAACAGTGATCACCATACCATTATCCTAGCCTGAGGAATTCACAACATGACTAAATAAATAATGCTATCAGTCAAGTTTATCTTTTCTTCGGTTTATTTAGTGTTTTTGATACGTTTTTTGATACCTTTATTTAAAATTAATTGTTTTTTTCTTACAGGCACTGACAAAATAAGAGACTTCCGGTCTGGTGTTTATCTTTTCAGCAAACAAAACGCTTGGTTGCGTTTAAATAATCTTTTTTGTTTTATTTGGTTTGTTATAAAGAGCAACATGTTAAGAGAGACTGTCTTTAAAAAATATTGCCACTTGATGTTTTTATAGATTGATAAAGGTTGAGACATTGGCATACAAGTGTTTATGTAATAGTTATTAACAAATTAACCAAATTTTTAAACATTTCTTGTTTTTGGATTAAATTGGTTTGTATATCTAGCAGTTTTACACAGTTAAAAAACATTAGTAATATAATTAAATGGTTTGTTCACCTAACGATTAACATGCATTAACACATCTGATTCCAGAACATTCGGATCTGCCGCAAACTCAACATCTGTGTCTCTTTCCTACCACAGTTTATGCAACACAGTTTGTTTATTTTCCTGACCAGATTTAGCTGCTCTATGATCTGTAGCGTGACGTGACGCGTGTTTGCCTGTGAGGGGCAGCAGCCCTCGAATCTCAGCAAGTCTCTGATCCTCTGACGGCAGATAATCTGCAAAGTCTCACAGTCAACACTTGCTTATGTGCTCATTTACTCACTTAGCCAAATTACCCAGGGGGGCGTGACCTGTTTCCCCTGCTCTGTGTCACCTGGGGGGATTATATGGAAATTCAGCTGCTGTCTTTTAATGATTTGATGATCTCAGCTGCCTGGGAAAATCAGATAGCTGTGGTGTCTCTACCCCTCCTCTTTCCCCTCATTATATTTCCAGTTTATCCTAAAGTTCACTAGTCACACTAGTTCCCTGTCATCCTCGCTTCATTGTGACCCTCTCTCCTCTTTCAGCTTCGCTTTTTCACCATCCCCTCATTTTCATCGCTTCACTCTTCATAAACACAACCAGGTGTAAGTCTGAATTTGTCTGGTTTGAGTTCACTTTGATTCTAGAAAGTGTGAAAGGGGCTTTAAAGGGTCACAAAATGAACTGTTATCTGTTTGTCCAGGGCTTGACACGAGCCACTTTTGAGCCCAGCAACAGCTTCTGCGAGATGACGAGGAAGACGGTAAAAAGGAGTAAAAAGTAGGGTTCATTTAAACTCAACCTTCCATGTTTATTTCTTTATTACATTTTCACCCCCTCCTGCTGAGTCACAAAAGGGTTTAATTTATTTCCCTCTGTTTATTTCACTCTTATTTACAGTATTGCAGAAATACAGGCCCTGGTGTTGTGTCTCCTGTATGCGCTTGAATACGTCTGTGTATCTGATTTCCCAGCTGAGAGGTTTGGACTAACAGACGTAATCATTGAACGTGACGAGTCCAATCAGAACGAGTGGAACTGCTGGGAAGTTCTGGAATCTCGGGTGTGTTCCTGGAATGCTCAACATCACGGACAACTCCAGGGCTCTGTAACCTGTTGCAGGAGTGAATAATGCTGTGTGCTGTGCAGGAATCAGTTGTGGAAGCAACATCCCTCGCTGAGGTGGTGCCTGTAGGTTCTTTTGTAAGTATGTGTGGAACAGCTGCTGGTGTGAATTTGCCGCCCCAGCCTTCTCCCACACCGGGGCGACAAAGAGGCTGATATTGTGTAATTAGGGATTCCTTTCAGAAGATGGGAGACCTCAAACAGGGCTGTTTGTTCGCACAGACAGAAGAAAACCAACATCAGGGCTAACATGGTTACAGATTGGAAGTCAGTCGTGTTTGTTGAGTTTCCTGCAAACACCGGTGAGGCATTAATAACGGAGAAAATGGCCACCGCCTCTGTCCTCAACCCACCAATAAAAGCTCCCTTTAGAGACAAAGCAAATATGCTTTCCTCTTTCATTTCCCTTCCCCCTTTTTTCTCTTCCACCCATTCCTCGTTTTCATCCCCTCCGACTTCAGCGTCTTCGACAAAATGAGAGCGTGGCGCGAAGCGGCACCCCTCGTGTTTACCCCATTCTAATGTGGGTTGCCATGGCGTTTAACAAATTATTGCAATTACGTTCGTTGTGCCGTTCGCCCTTGGTAGCTGGTTTGGGGGGGTAAGACTGAAATAAATAAGGTGATAAGCCTGCTTTGAACAAAAGGTCAAATTGCTGAATGGAAAAGGCTTGATTAAAGCGGAGATGTACAAAGTGGATGCATTTGTGTCCATTCAGCCCCTCTCGGGCTCTGCAGCCGCTGTTCAGATGTACAGCTGTTGATTACAGAGGCACAAAGCCTGTGAGAGGCTGTTGTCTTGGGCAATTTTTTTTTGCACTGAGCTGCCTGTAAACGCAGCTTTGGATTAGGGTCTGTGGGAATAGGCTGTGTGTGCGCTAGGTGCGATTACTAAGCATGTTTGGATGGTAAAATTCCTTCATTAGCTGTGCTTGCTAAGCAAACATCATTACTGCTGTTGCTCGTATAACAGGGATTTTGGAAAACCAGGAATTTAACTTTGTTTTGTTGCCTTCAGATGTTTTTTGTTGAAGGTGTGGTGTGGTGTTCATTTTCCAAATGATGCAAGCCATATTCAAAGAAGTAATCTTTGCAAGTAACCACAGCAACAGAGTGGCCAGTTTTGCGCCCCCGTTGTGGCACCAGGGTGTTGGGAACACAGATCTCTGCACAAACGCAACACATCATCATGTTAAGTTATGTTACTGCAGTCAGAGGTAAATAGAAAAATTCTACATTGTAAATTCTAGAGACACTGATGTAAACAAGACTTGCAGGTATGGATGTGACAGCGCAGCAGAGAGAGAGAGA
>JBAJNP010012812.1:0-12906 GCA_036877545.1 Yasuhikotakia modesta | reverse complement strand
AATGAGTGTGTTTTCACCTCACGGAGGGGTAATGCATTCTTCCTATTGATCACAGCACCTGGATATACACAAAGTCTCTAACTCTCTCTATTGATTTCTTGCTTGTGATGTGGATTCAGTAACTAAAAGCAGTTTGGTGAGATAGAACTGATCTCCAGGGTTTAAATGGAGTTCATCAGCTATCACAGTCCATTACTAGCACCAAACAAGCCTCTTACATTCACTGTGGCAGGTCCCACTCTGACAGGGTGCAATACAACGATGCTTCCCAGCCTGGATTTGTGTTAAAACTCCCCACAGGCCATCAGCAGGACTCAGTTACTCCTGATCACCACCACACCTCACCTGTGTTCCCCTAAACAGATGTTCTCTTAAACATCTAACAGTGAACATCTATCACTTACCCCCCCTCATGTCAATCCATCCTCTATGACTTCTGAGAAGCACAAAAGAAGATATTTGTGAGAACAACAGTGGCTCCCATTTACTTCCACTGTATAGACAAAAAACATGAAACATTTTTTGTGAAACACAAAACAATATATTTTGAGAATATATTGTTTTGTGTTTCACAGAGAAAATATAATATTTTTGGCTTAACTATACCTTTAACTCACATTACATTGAACCTGATTCAGTAAAATCATTATTATTTTTAAAATGGTCACTATCATAAAAAAGTCTTTAAACATAACTGCTTTTTTTCTATTGTTACTTACATATATTATATAAATTTTACGTTTTTAATTAAGTTTGTTATGCATTTTTATTCCGTTTGAGAACTTTACCTAGAGAAATCTAATCTATCCAGCAACACACACATTACTTCATTTTTTTCTCCAAAAATGAGCCACATTTTTGTTACATTTTGTGACGCTCATCACACCGACATTTTTCACGACCCACTGCGAACGAAGTCAATCGCTCCTTTTAAACTGTGTGCTCACCGTTCCCCACAGGCAAATTTATGAGCTTTCCTGAGAAAAGCTCTCCCAGCCAGGTAATAAATTTAACCTCGCATCCTCTCAGAGGTCTGAGGCATTATCATCAAATTTTCTAAAGGTTGCAATGCTGTCAGAACTCTGTCCGGCCACGATCAGATTTACAGGAGACTTCAGTGTCCCAAAAATAAGCGGCTTTCAAAGGCACATTACTCAGACAGTCGCGTCACGTTTTCCTCGCTCTTTTTATTCTGTTTGAATTTGACTACTCGCAAACAAAAGAAGAAAGAGAACGAGCAATTTGCCTTTCATTGCTGCTCGTGCCTAAAACTATACAAACGTCTATAATTACCCAGCACTGACTGTATTTATGAGGGAAAGATGAAGTCCTAACAGTGGTGTGGGGAGGAGTTGGAACGCTTTAACAATGCTTTAATTTCATGGTAAAGGGCTGCAATTACACAACCGTGCTCTTTCTCTCTGTATTTCTCTATTTCCCTTCGTTTTTCTCTGTTCCTGCACTGCTGTCCCTTCGTTGGCTCTGTCGACGATGCCGTACCCCTCTTATCTACCCTGCTGTCAGGGTGAAGGATATTAGCGCTTTAAAACGGCATCATTAGCTGATGAGCAATTAAATTAGTCTGTCGCCTCTATTTAAGGGAAGAACTAAGCAAAGCGTCTTAATCTGCCCTCCCCTGCCTTGTGGGGCGGCCTTTGTTTTAAAACATTACAATGAAAGGGGACGGATCTCATACTGAACTCTTTCAGCCGGTGCGGTGGCACAAATACCTCAGCGGATCAGAGAGCAGCTGAGCTGTGGAAACTGGATCTATCTGTGGCTCGTTCCGTCTCAATTATAACGGCGTTCATTAGCCGGGGTGCTGTACCACTGCCTCCTGCTACACAAATCAAACTGGGGTTAGCAATCGTCCTCTGAGCTGGAGCCAACAGCTGAAGAGAGACCACACTGAGAAAAACACAAATAACCTCAGATAATTACAGTACTTATGAAACAATCATATTTCATATTTCATTCTGCCTTTACATGCATTTGCAATTAATACAGCTCTCAGCTCTGAGATCTATCATTTCTGCCTCAGGTGCACTGTGCATCTTTTACAGCTTAATATAACTATATAGTTTTTAACATATTTAAATGCTAGAAAATGTTGGGTAAAAAAATATTGCAAAAAAATGTTGTGAAAAAAATCATCATTCTTCAAAAATGTTTTTTCCTTTTTCAATTAAATAGATATAAAATTGCCAGAATAATCTTTAAACCATTTGATTGTATAACTGAAGTATCTCATTTCCAGAGAGAAGATGATGTTCACACACCTTTGGTCACATAGCGTGTGTCCTTCTACTAATCTACTTAGTGGTACAGAAACTTAAAGGTCTGCAGCTCCACAAACAATCCAGAAGATCAGACGCCTGGAGCAGCTGGACCACAGCGTCATTACATCACGCTCAGACACAAGGGCTGAGGGAAACTGCCCAGGCAGAGCTTGTGCTGTTGGTGAACTTGATTAATGGCTGCACTGGTCCCCAGTTAAACCCATAATTATAGCCCAGCAACTGGATTTCAGGGGTTTTTTTGAAGAGAAGTGAGGGACACATACGACGCAGTTGCTGTTTTCTCTTAAACTCCAACAATACAGGAGACACAGGCCTCATTTTAAAAAGAGGAAGAAAAGAGGGAGTGACGAGTTAAAAATGAGAAGCAAGGCATGATAAATGGAGGAGGAAACAGTCAAACGACAGGAAATGGCAAAGATAAGGATTGAAATGAGGGGAGAGGAGAAACATAATCAGGTTAAAGAGAAAGATATATATTCATAAGCATAAATCTGAGCGCAGGGATGAGTTATGAGTGGGACGGGTCTCTCACGTACCAGCAGGCGGGAGTTGAGGCTTTCTGGGGAGTTTTCAACGATGTCTTAATTTGTTTTAGAAGAAGTTAATTTGGCCTGCGTGGGTCAG
Source organism: Yasuhikotakia modesta (assembly GCA_036877545.1). Taxonomy (NCBI): domain Eukaryota; kingdom Metazoa; phylum Chordata; class Actinopteri; order Cypriniformes; family Botiidae; genus Yasuhikotakia; species Yasuhikotakia modesta. The sequence continues at coordinate 9,982 of JBAJNP010012812.1, read as the reverse complement.
TGACTGCGACCGCTTCCTTGGAGGGCGAGCTCACCTTGCCCTGTGGCCCTTTTCTCAGTCATTATTTTCAGCTCCATGAGAAATTGGCCGTAGGCTAATCAACATTCAGCTCTTCAGAGTGTGTTATTACACGGCATTGATGGATGGTACAATTACACCCAATGTCACTTAGCTAAATGGCTATGTAATTCTAATGAGTTCTTATTTAAACAGCCAGTAGTTGTTGTGTGAAAATGGAAGGCGGTCAGGGGAACCGGTAAACAGACTGGACAACACAGAGACATTCGTTTACAAAACAGATTACGCTAGCGTTGTGTCAGACCAGAGTTTATGCAGAATAAATCACGTTTTAATCTCTCTAATAAATGTCTCTTAAAACAGGTAAGTCCTTGGTTTAAAACACATTTTTCTCACACATTCTCTTCTGCGATTCATTTTCTCCGCCTGAAAACAAGGTCACAAGGACAAGCGTCGACCAATCCTAATTATAGTCAGGCAGCACAAAGGCCCACCCCTCGCACTCAAGGACCCCAGCACTAATAGAAACAGAAGACCAGTAGCAGTGGCCTAGCTAAAACGTTGCAAAACAAGATGGATTCCCACCCGGCCGCCGGCGTCTGCCGCGTCTCTCTCTCTCTCAGCCACACACAGATACAAACCCACACGCACCTGTCTGACTGTCACGGCGTGAACGCGCCGCTCAGACGCTCCTATCAAGCATGAGAGCGTGTCCCAGCTGTTCAGCCCTTTTCTGCAGGTATTAGTCTTCATTTCCATTGTTTACCCATTCTGTCCTTCCTCTAAAACTCTGTCCTCAGGGTCTCCTTCCACAGCTAGCTGCTTCATCTTGACTGCTATAAAAACAGCAGCATTAAAATGCCCAACAGGAGATTTTTTCTTGTTTCTCTGCCTAGAAAACACAGTTGTTTTGTTTTCCTAAAAATAAAAAATATATATCTTTAGAGTAAAAATATGTTTTAATACTGCTTATGGAAAAGCTGCAATCTGTAATATCTGCCTCTCTGCCGCCATCCCTGTTTGAAACATGAAATTGCAGGTTACTGAGTTTTTTCTCCATGTGGATGGAAATTTTAACAACTGCTGTAAGAACAAGATACAAACTCTGAATCATCACCCAAATGAGCAGCCATCTTCTTTCTGTTTACAGATGAACATTTCCTACAAACTAGCACTAAACTTGGGACATTACAGAATATTGTGTTGAACACTGATTTGTCATGTACTTGCTCAGTAACTGAGTTTTGTTTATTCTCAACCGAAAACAACGTATAAATTGCAGCTTTAAAATGAACCTAAAATTGAAGTCAAACCTACAATGTACCTTTTATAAAACAACACATGAGTCATGAGTTGTAACCCTGCAAACATCTTCCTTTGGGCCTGACGTCACGTAGGGCACAGGAGCGGCTGGGAAAGATGAACTGACTGCATTTACACAATCTTATACACCAATTAGACTTAATAACCTGACAGCATGTAAGGTCATGTAAACACAGATACAATATAAAGGTTATAGACAGTGTCAACAAAATCCAGTCTTAGTACAATGTTTGTTTTTGTGGCCGCAGGTTTTATGCTCATATTTCTGATCAGTGTAACGCTGAACATATAAATGCACTCAGTGTGTTAGTCTGCTAACCCAGGTCAACCTTTTTTGCTAATAGATACCAGTTATTTCATGCAGATTAGCATTAATGTGACCAAGGTTACAGACATAATATCAAGTAACATCTTATTTAAAGTAGTTATTATTAAAGTAGTCTGACTCTGTTTAATTACTAACTAAAGTATTCATACTTTTTCATAAAAGTTCATGTTCTGGATCTGTAGTGTAGACACACACTGTGCTGAATTACCCTAGAGAGCCACTAAACCCATCTCATATCATAAATGAATTCCTTTAAATGAGGAGCGTGTGAATATCTCCACTTAATTCCATCCGGCTTTGTTATCGGACGGCCGCGTTAATAAAGTATGTTCAGTCATTGTGTCTGTGTTGAGCCTGACCCAGCCCATTCAGAGACCCTGAGTGAGCTCTGCTTTTGTGTAAACTGATTTCATTTAGCACACGCGGGTCTTCTCACAAATTCACCTTCTCGCCGAGGAGAACACCGGGCTGATAGGACAGCGAGGCGGCTGGCGTAAGTGCCGCCCTGGACATACCATTGTGTCTCCCTCCGCTGCCATTCCTCTCATGGTCCTTTATTCAATGACCACTGTTCTGTTGAGATAAGAACCCACACTTCCGCTCTTTATCTCGTTTCTCACTCTTTCTCTCAGGCTGGTTTTATGCTGTATTCTCTGGGACTGGTGAGAGACTCGGAGACCCTGTCAGGGTTTGCGCTCCGCTGTGGTGGGTATAAGACATCTCAGTTAACACACAGGAAGGTTCTGGTACGCTGTCGCATGTCACCTTTACAACACGCCTCTGCGTCGCTGAAAGTCACCTTGTGTTTGGTGTGTGAATAAAGTGATGCTGTAATTCAGGGCTAGTTGTCACACTTTGTATTGTTTCAAGTGTTTCTAAGGGTAAGTTAAGTTTGTCAGAACTGACAGGCTATTGACATTTTCATAGTTATTACCTCAGAAAAAAGATACAGTTCACTGAACAGACATTCGTCTTTTGTGACCATGTTCCCCGGTAGGAGCAATACTGGAACAATATGAGGTAAGTAGTTTAAACAGAACCCGTCAATAAACTGAATATTACTGGACTTTGGACATGTAAAAAGTAAAGAAAATACATTATAAAATAATAAATAATTATTGAAATTACAAAATGTAAAACACAAAATGTGAAAACCTGCACTGATATACTTGTGCTGAGAAGAAAGTTTAACCTGTTAACTGCATTAAATATGTATGTAAAAATGGAAATAAGTAAAAAAATAATAATAATAACAATACGTAGTTTCCTTAATGTAAACCAGTGTGTGTTTTAATTTAACCCTGGAGTTATAGCTAAAATATTACAATGACATCATATTTATTTATTGGATTGAACATGTTTCAAAGCAACGAACATTTGTGAAATTGGACTTGTTTAATTGACTCAAGACCTTACAGCTACTGACATACAGCCCTTGTGACAATGACCTTACATGACAACTAACCCCTTCTCCCCTACAGCTCCTCAACTGCTCCTCAACATCTCACCCTCTGCTGCAGGATTTCCCAGCATGCCTGAGGGGAGGAGAAGAGTGTTAGAGGTGAAACAACAAACACAAACAAACCAGCCAAGAAAATACAAAGATGTCAAGTTGTCAAAAGGAGCGCAAGCATTTATGGAGATGGTTATTGATTGTGAATCCAGCAGAACTGACACGGGATGCGCTTGTGATGTTTATGAAATAAACCCAGAAAAAGCTCCGGCTTCAGTGATATACAGACACAGAGGCACAAACTGAGATCCTGGAGGGACGCAGAAGAGAAAACCCAGTCAAACGCTTTCACAAGAATAAACTACAGCAGCCTTTCTAAACATTACAAAGACTTATAGTAGAAGTGATCAAATGAAATGCTAAATAAAACGATATCAACGCTGTGACAAAATTAGACACTCAATGTTTTTATGAACTACACTGATAGCACAAGCACATATACATTTCTGAGTTACTCTCTCTCCCCACTAACTGCACATTTAAGAGTTTAGTTTGCTTGCCAAAGGGCCAAAAATTATATTATATTTATATAATATTAGAATTATATATTAATATATAATATAAGAAATGTTATTCTTTAACTGTTGATAAAATGTTTCACACAGTTACCGATAAAATAACATTTAAATAACATTTTTATTCCAAGCCACAATGTTAATACAAAGACTAAAAATGTTTTAACATTAGGAAAACATTCTTACAACCTAAGCACTTCTAAGATCACATATAGTGTAATGCATCTAATCTGGTTGTTTTGTAGTTGCAAAAAGTTAAATGTTCTTTCACTCTGTAAGTCGCTTTAGATACAAGCATCTGTAATGAATAAATGTGGATGTAAACGGTGGCTTAATCGTAGGACAGAACTACAGCCATAACTGTGAATAAAATTTTAAATTACATAAAAAAAGCACCATTCATTTACATATAATCAAGATAATCTTCATCGCTTATATTTGTTCTTAAAAACTGAATTTCAACAGTCTGCTTGTTTGTTGTGCTGTTGTTTGCTGCCAGAGCGCAGCAGACAAAAAGCCTCTTTCTGGCCGTGTTGTTGCTAAGACACAGCAGCTGTTTGGACAGGTGGGTGTGGTCCAGACTAACTGTGGAAAGATGGATCTGATTGTGATGAAGATGCCCATCAGGGCTTGTAGCATCATTAGTGAGAAAGAAGCCCTGACTGCATCTCATGCATCTATCTGACAACACTGAACTGCCACAGCCGGTGTGAACTTCAGCCCTCCTGACCTGCAGCCCTTCTGCAGTGTTTTCCCGCTCCGGGGGGATGGAGGTCATGCCTATCGCCCCCTACTGAACCAATGCATGATGACGCATCTGAGGGGTTCCTGACAACGTCCATTTCTGTCTTAATTTGTTGATATTTTCAATGAAATCAGAAAGAGTTGAAGGCAAGACGAGTGATTTGTTCCAGAAACATTTTCTGTTATGCTGTTTGAAAATCTCCTCACATACTGAAAGCATTCATAAATTAAATAAATAAAGTAAATGTATCTCTGTCATATCTTTGCATGTTGTGTTCATATTTTAGGAGGCGTGGTTTTGGACAGAACCTCAAAAGGAGGGCGGGATCTTGCGCTTTCATAGCTACCATGTCTTTAAACAATTCTGCAACATTTCCATTCACTCGTCTACCTGTGTAGTGTGACAGGAAGTGTTGGTCTCACTAGACTCTTGGCTGACACAAGAAAATATGCCTGCCAGTCATCCACAATAAAGCTTTAAACATCTGCTGACAAACAGCTACTGATCCCCCCACACAAACAAACAACCTCCTTAAAACACAAAATGCTAAAACGCAACACCCTGTTGTTACCCTTCCTCACGTCTCACCCTATCGCTGTCTTCAAGTTCAAACACCCGCTCTCTTCACGCGTCTCCTGAGGTGCTGTCTCTCTGACAGAACCGGACGACACTCATCATTACGAGGAGTGAGACATCCCAAACCGCAGCGCTCCCGCGCGCAGCCCTCTGTGAACGTGAACCTGCGCTGACATTCGCCGTAGGCAGGAGAAGTGAGGAGACGCTCGAGTGGTCCGCGAGCCGAGAACGAGGTCTCTCATTTCTCCTTCTTTCCTGCATGTGTGGGAGTGTTTGTCTTTTCTCCAGGACTACATTAACCTGTGTGCATAAACATGAGGTAAAACATCTTCACCACATTGTGCAAGTTTCTACACAGTTGCAGCTCTTATGAAACCTGCATTTCTGCATGAGGTGGACATAAAAACATTGACAACATGATTGTCAAGAATCCACAGAAATAACAACAAATGCTTAAAACAAACACTGATGCAATTTAATGTACTGATTAAAAAATACATGTTTGTGTGTTATTTAAATGTGAAAATTACATCACATTTTATCACCAGAAATGCAGATTTTTACATTTTATGAAGAAAATCAGTTACCAAGGAACATTGTGACTGTTTGTTGTTCTAAGAACATTAAAAAATGTTTTTTGTCTTGTAGGAAAAAATGTTCTTACAACCTAAAATTGTTAGCAGGGATTCCAAGTAAAGACCCTTTAGCCTGCAACTGTAGTGTCTATAAAAACTGTGATTTCATGAATTAATTTAATAGTGTATAAAATTCTCCATCTCGCCAGTTTTCTCTCCTCCTCTGTAAAGCCCGTCTTCATGTCATATTAAAGTGATGGAAATGAACTTGAGAGTTTGCTAATTGTGACTGTCACTCCTATCCAGACACAGCTGACAGACATGGACTCCCAAACAGTTCATCAGTCTTCATTAATATTGAAGGCCGCTGCAAAAATGTCTCTCAGATAGGATGATGTAACGCAGCGTGAGGAGCTCACGGCCCTGGAAGAACGCAGCCATTACAAGAACCCTCTTCTAAAAACACAGATATTTTACAGAACGAATGAAAGTCAAATGTAAGATTTAAAGGATTGAATATGAGAACAAACAGAGTTCTGTGGCTGTAATTTGTTACGTATGTTAGAAGACACCTTCCACTAACAGGGTACAAATCTGATGTGTTCAAAACTAGCTGCTTTTCATGCTAATTTTATGTGACTTAATAGTTTACTGAAGATGTTTTTCTTGCAAAGTTTATGCCACAACATGGAATTTCTGCTTGCTTGAACAACAAATAGGACATGAAAGTGTACCATGTTCGTGGAAAGTGCCAAGAACATCATGGGCGTAACACGTGAAAGGCCTTTTGCAGGAGGTTAATAGACTGCTTGAAGGGAAGACAAAAACCTTCCCCCACACACAGCGTCTCTGTTTGGTTGCTGAGCGCGTCACGCTTCCTGTGGGACTAGGCCTCACCCGCCATATTAACTTCTAATTGACCTCTGCCCTCTGCTGTACACTGTCACTCAGGTTACCAGCTAACAGAAAACGTTCTCAGAACGTTGGCTAATGTTCTCCAAAAACTCATCAAAACAGTTATTATTGCAGTAACTTTGAAAGAACTTTTTAACAGTATATAAATGTTGTATTTAAGCTGTTAGTGAAACAAATACAACTGCCCTACATTTTACCTCAGTGTGCTGGTACTATAGTTAGCAGAACGTTGTGGGGAGGTCAAATCTGCAATAATTCTGACTAAGAAGGCAGCTGACTATGTAGAAAACAACTATCACTAGGCTCTGAAGTGCCACACACACTACAATGATTTAGTTCTTCTAAATTATTTCAAAGTTTATTAAGGTAAATTGCAGCTCCTCTTTATAAAAAGAAGTTGCATATTTTGAAGATTAAATGCAGAAACAAACACTTGCATCTCATCCAACAACAACACAAAAATGTTACAATTATTATTTGACTATAACTATTAAACATCATTTTTAATTGCTTTAAGAGAACATTTAAAGAATGTTAGCCAACGTTCAAGACTTTCCCTGTAAGCTGGGGAGATCTGATCGCCTCAGTTCAGCCTCTAGTTTTTACTGATGCCCTGTTTGGGAAACCACTTCACTGACTAAAATGGACAACATGAGGAAAAATAAACAAAAATAAAAAACGAGGAGCGATTGATGAGAAAGAGAGAAGGCAATATTAAAAAGAGACAGAACGGGTTTGGTCCTAATCAGGCATGAGCTCCATGGCAACACCGTATCTGGTAATATTTCCAATCAAACCTCACACTCTAAGCTCTCTGCAGTATCTAATCTTCAGCCTAATGACATGCTGCCTTGTGGAAATATTTACGCTTTCCTCTTGGAAATGATAACCGGTTATTAACTCTATATCGGCTCATTAAATCCTGAACTAAGCATATAATGCATTTTATGAGGATGGAAGGCTAAAAGCGTAGGCGTGGCTCTTCTCTGTACCTCACACAGACCGGACTACCTCACAGTACCTCAAAACATGAACTCTGGGATACGTTCCCACCTTTGCAGGAGAAATGTGTACATTTTATAAGGGTGGAATTGCGGTTATTTTTCACGTGGAGGGTTTAATTCGTCAGCCCTGAAGGCATGGGAAGATGAACTCTGTTTACCACTAAAGCTTTTCTGGCGCTTTTGGAAGCGACCATCAATCTCTGGCTATCTTTAAAATAAAGCATCAGTTTCAATCACCCGGGAGACGGCTAGTCAACGGCTGAAAAGATTTCTCTTCTCCTTCTTCTCGTCTCTTCAAGGTGAAGTTTTCCCCTGCTGACACGCGAGCCCTGGGGGAACGTGTTATTAATGTTTTAAAATAATAAAAACCCTACCAAAAATACACGCCTGACTCTGCCCCCTTCCCCTCTGCTGTTGTTCCTAATTAACATCTTCAATTAACCTGTGCAACCAGATGCCTCCAGATACAAAAAGACCTTCATGGCCTACAAAGATGGCAGGATTTTTTTACACCTTAAAGCCTTTCCCTTCCAGTAATGTTCTGCATTACGTCTACGATCCCCTATGGTGAGGAAATAAACATGAACTGGATTGTTTTGAGATTGATGTCTCAGCACACAGTGTGTTCTTCCCCTACCCATCATCCAGTTGAGCACAAGCAATAATGTGACTCAGTTTATCTGCACTGTTACTCTGATACCAGCAATCGTATTGGTCAATTATCCCAGCAGGAAACCAATGGTTGCGCTGCACTTGTTTCCCTGACCTGCAGGAAGTGTTGTGTGTTTTTTCAGGTGGGAAAACTATCTCAGGTTGCGCCCAAAATCCAATTATCAAGGCAGAAATCCAGCAGAGGTGGGCCCAGTATAGCCCAGTACAGTATACAGTCTACTCACTGGTGCCAAGATCCACCCAATACAACATTTGACCCAGACCCTTTAATTTTAAGTAATAGTCCTGCTGACCAAATGTAGTCTGTACTATTGTCTTAATAACTAAACGTCTGTAGCTATGTTCCTGTAGCTCAACTGACAAAAATATATAAAACATGAGAATCACTGTAATCTCCATTAAGTTTCTTCAGCTTTGAATGAGCAAATTTTAATAGAAAAAATCTCTGCAATGCATGAATATAACAGCTCAATGAGCAGAAATGATGGCTGCTAGCCTACAGTCACAACCAGCCCACTGAGAGCTGTATGCATCTCAGCTAAATCTGTCGCCTGTGGGCTCTTCCACAGCCCTCTTAAATCAAATGAAATCAATTTAAATGAGTCTGATGTTAGGCGAGGGATGAGCGATACGCTCTGCAGGGTCTGAACACACATCAGACACACAATCTTTTCACCTACACTGTTAAACAAGAAAAGATCTGTGACTTTTCTGTGACCACCCATTACCCCATCATGACACCACAGAAGAGACTGAAACATTTCCTCCTCTGCTAGCCTGCGTTTCGTCTTTCTAGCTCAGAGAGAAAGTTCATCTAGTGTTTTTCTTTCTTGTCCTCACACTCGGTCTGACAGCTTTCATACTAATTGTGAACCATATCTGAGTTCATATAAACCAAAGCCTAGAAAAGAGTTTAGAAAACCAAAACACTCACACCAACCAAATGAACTGAATTCTGATGTCAAACGGTCTCTAGTGTGAAAGCACTCAAAACCACTTTACTGATGTGAAACGTGGTCCACACAAAAACAGAGCTGTCAGTGCAAACAATCTTGTAGAGCAAATCAAGTACTGATACTGAAGTACTTTAGTAAACATACATCATCTTTAGAGAACAATAACCTCAACAGAACCTGAGACGTGAGGTAAAATGGACTCACCCTGAGGAAGGACAGGTCGCGGCTGCGGTCGATGCTGGTGATCTCCAGGTTTCCCATCACCACCTCACAGTTCTCGTAGTATTTGCGAAGGGTCCGATACTGCTGGTCCAGGTCTGACAGAGTGCTCAGCTTATTCTCTGTGCCTGTACATACTGCAGAGAGAAACAGATAAGAATTACATCTGATGAAATAAACAAATGCAGAAAGTGTACATCAGACATTTTGACGTCTCCGTCCGTCCAGCAGCATTGTTCATTCTTATCAGGTCTAAAGCCCGGTAGCTCCTCAGACAGACGTAACAGACAGACAACTTGACAAGCAATTAAACAGCTTCATTTCTGCCCATCAAACACCTTGAACCAATCAAAGACATCTGCCATCTGTTGCATCAGCTGGCATTGCCTTTGAGCCAAGACTGTGCCCTCCTCCTCACGCCTCACTGAACCACTGTCACAACATTTCACCAGCCTCACCCTTTTCTCCACCCGCCCTGCGCTCGCCCGATGGAGAGAATAGACAATGAATTAGCCACGCATTTCATCTCCCTAAAATGAGAAAACTGGAGATCATGTCACTAAATTCTTCCTTGGGCTCTGATTGGATTGTTTCAAGTATTCTACAACCTTATTGGTCCTAAT
>JBAJNP010012811.1:0-12906 GCA_036877545.1 Yasuhikotakia modesta | reverse complement strand
TATATTTGTGTGTGTATGTGTGTATATTAGTATATTTGTGTGTGTGTCTACAGAAATATACATAAATAGATACATATATAAATATAGATTTGAGATACATACATACATACATAGGTTGTATATATAATTGATACTAGTTTTTAAGGTAAATGCAGTATTAGTCCTAAACACACTCTCTAGATTAAGTCCTCTGACAGTCGCTGTGTCTGATCTGGGCTCTTCCATGCATGTCATTCCTGCCTCATGGATGAGCCAAGGAATGTTCTGCTTTCCACTGAGTGGATTTAATCTGCTGCTGATGTGGACTCACAGTCCACCGCGGGCGGCAGGCCGACGAATGATGCGTGCAGTGGCTCTGGGGACACAGATCAGCTCCTCTGCTTACAATTCCCTGGAAGTGGAAGCTCTCATTGGCCCGGTGCACACAAGCTCTAATTACATCTTTTGCTGTAGAGCAAATGGAGAGAGATTGAGAGACAGCGAGAGGTCAAGCGAGGAAGAAAGAGGAAGATGGAAATAATATTTTTTGCGGTAAAACTCAATTGTCAGATCAGAAAAACTGAGTTCAGCTACAGTTTATTGTGCTACAGTACGTGATGTACTGTATTAACTGTTTTAAAAATAAATGGAACTACACATTGTAACATAGAGGTCATGTAAATATTGGTCTCATTATTTGATTTTTATATATGATTATTATATATGTTTAACTTTTAAATCCAACAGGTTTTTTGTCATTTTCTCACCCTCATTATTGCGATTGATTGTAAACTGTTGCTTTAACAGCAGTTATGTAAGACTAAAAGCACAGATAATGTGTCTCTCACACCCCCAGGGTTTAGACCTCTTCTATTGTCTTCTCAACTGTTGCTTCAAAACCCTTTTGTTTACTCAGCCTAACCCTTTATCCTCTGGTTAATCACAGCAGCCCTAACTACATACCACTGGTTTTCAGAGGTGACATTATATATCTTTTTTTTAACAGGAAAATTGGTTTACCTAATTGAGATAATCACATTTATTTAGACGTGCTCAAATTTCCATATCTATAATTGTTACTTGCAAACCAAGCAAAACTATAAACTAGTGAAAATTGTATTATAAAAAGCAAAACGTGTAGTTGGCACCTCAATTAGTTATTTCTACTAAAACTGATGCTTAAAATGACTTTAATTAGCAACGTGATGTTGTTAAATTTATCCTGCCACGTTTTGATTAGAATAGAATCCACACAAACTCTTCACACAAAGTCTTGAACCAAAACGCTTCCCAAAAAGGCTGTAAAACTAAACGTTTTGTTATTGTGAAGACAGCCATAGTGATAGTTAGTGAGAAACATCTATTGAAAGATTAACATGACATTAGAATAAATGGATATAGAAGCCAAAGAAAACACATCAGTGTATTAATGGATAACCGGCCCTTGTAAAGATATGTAGCCTGAGACCGTTGCCTCAGTCAAGCTTCATTAGTGCCCCAAGCCCTTCCTGTCCCTCAAGACTATGGCCACCCAGTGATCTTTAAACCTCTGTCATCTCAACAGACCTCTGGAATCCTGTTGGTCAAGACTTTAAGCCCTCTTGTATCTTTTCAGCCTAAAGCTGCTATCAGGCAAAGACAGAACCCTTTCAGCTCTTATCGTGATTATACAGGTCACCTCTTTAGGGTCGGGTCAAACTTCTGACCTTTGGCGCCTCTAGGGTGTTTTTCTTCTTCTCCTCACATTGTTTTTGCGTTCAAACCGTCCTTTGTGTTCGAGTGTGTGTCCGCCTGTTTTCGTAGTCCTAGCCGTAGCCTTGGGGGGTTGGGTGAGTTATTGATCGGTGACTGTGGGATTCAGTTGAAAATGGTGACTAGCCACAGTTCTTAAACTCTAGCGTAATATGTGGAAATACAAACAACATTTCTCGAACCTTTGATCTTGTTGGCTTAGCCACATGTTTTGCTGTCTCTGTGTTTGTACCGATCAAAGTTAGGGTTATTGTAATCTTTGATTAATCGCCAGTAGCCGGATTTCCACACTGATTTCATCCAGTTAGCGTAACGTGGCTCCTGTGTGCCAGGGTTCCGACTGGCTCCGGGTCCCAGAGGAAAAGTGTCAAAGTCTGTGTGGTGTGCATTCCAGCCCTTTTGCCCAGAAAGTGTTTACAGTTCCTGTCTTGTGTATGGGTTTGTTGTGGTGGAACATTACGGCATATTTACTCTGTTTATCTTCTGTAAATTATTTGTAGATCATGTGGATTTCTTTAGACTAACTATTGTCAACACTATTTTGTTATAAATTAAATTTGTAATCAATAATATCTTCATCTCCTCAAAATCACTAACATTTGTGTTTGAATTAATATATGCTGTGTGCAAAATTGTTAAAATATTTGGCAACCCAAAAGAGGCCTGGTGTATTTGTTTGCATAGTCAAGTTTTTCTTGCCATTGTTAGCTTTGGCCTGTCCTTTGAAAAGTTTGTCCTTTAAGTCTGCAAAGCTGCTTTTAAAAACATGTTTTATTAAAGCACAATAGAAATAAATTGAAACAGGCACAGAAATGTTGTAGTATTTATACTAAAGTTGGGCTTTGATTCTGTGATTCATGGTCTTCCAAAGACATCAGTAATGACTGCTGTCCATTTAGTGTGATTAACGCTAAAGTGATTCAGCAATATTTTAACAGCTTTAAGTATTTATAGCAAAACTGTAGTGTTATCAGCCTCAAATTCTTTTAATGGAGTACCCAGTTTAACTGATACCATATGTGAGAAACTCCAGTACTGTTTGAAATGTTTGATGTTTAAAGATTAGAAAAATACACAGACTTTAAAGTCAGCGATTTAGCTTACTATCAAGGCCACTGAGTCAAATCTGAGCAGAACTTTGAGTAGCGTTGGTCAGCCGTGGTATTTGTTTGTATAGCGTACAGTCATTCCAACATTGCGTAAGACGCATTTGCCTTACCTGGAAACTGTTTCAGCTGAATAATAAAACCTGTTGAAACTCAGTAGGTGTCATTAAAGGTGCTCCAGGTATTTTAATTCGTATTACAAGCGGTGAGAAATGTGTAAACATCCATTGTAACAATTCCAGTATTGTTGCAACATGCTATCAGTCAACATGTGGCAGCGTCTCCAACCTGCACAATATAACCGTAAAGGTTTTCTGAAGAGAAAAACTGTGAAATTACCAAAGGTGGTCTTTTAATAGACCCTGAGGAAAGCAGAAGTCAGCTGTGAGCGTGTATTCTGTGGTGTCATAATGGAACCATCTCACTCACACAATACCGTCAGGCCTTTGAGCGTCCACTGTGCGGATAAATTGAACGTTTCCCAATTCTGTCTGGTTTCTTTCTAGTTCTGTGTGGAAGAATTCCTCCAAACCAGCTGGCATAGGAATGAGTTCCTCCAGCATCCAAAGCAATCCAAGCATTGCTTTAAAAGCCAGACACATTAGTACACATTAGTGGTGCTTTATACTGATAATTACTGATAGTAAGTGTTAAACTAAAATTAGCACAGTTTGCGCTACGGACATGTATTATACATTATATCATACATTTCCAAGCAGTCAGTTGGGTTAAAAAATGGCAGGAAGAATGATCATTACATTTATTTATTTGGCAGATGCTTTTATCCAAAGCAATTTACAGTGAGTTTAAGGTGTACATTTTTATCATGACTTGTGTTCCCTGGGATCGAGCCCACAACCTTTCCGCTGCTAGCGTAATGCTCTACCAGTTGAGCTACAGGAACACACAGGTTCCCTGAAGGAATTATAGGAAAATATACAGAAATATTTTTGGTCATGCAGCCATAAATGTTCCTCTTTACTATAAGTTACAATTACAACTAACTAAAAATGACTTTTTAAATACCAATGTACATGAATATGCCACTCATTAAAACCATAGCACATATACAATTTATACAAAAGTTCCACCCACCATATCTTGTTAGATGAAAAGGACATTTGTTTGTAGGTTTGTAGAAGGTGTGTCCTCATTCATGGCTAATAGGCTTTTCTCACGGAGTCTTGAAGAAGACTTCCTTTAAAACAGTCTCAATGGTAATTTGGCATTGCCTTAGCATCCGATTGCACGCATCAGCCTCTGAATTGCTCTCTCAGTGGGAAAGGTACTCTAACAGCCCGGCTCTGGCCTGCCATTAATCAAAGCCACTTCCAGTAGCCCACTTCAGAAACACAAGCGCTTGCCCTGTCTCAAACAGACAGCTCAACAATTTGTCTCCTTAGAAAAAGTCGACATTTTAATGCCTGCATTTTATTAGGAATGCATAACACCAGCCTGTGGAGACAAATGAATTATCATCTTTGCAAATTTGTTTTTCTCCTTTAGCCTCAACCGAACCGTTTTCTTCAAAGCCTAAATCAATTTGCGCTTTTGGAGAATCACACTGTATGTTTGGAATTGATTTGCTTATCTAACCTCAGGATTATTTCATGTTGTTTTTGTTAGATCTGTTATGCGCATATCAATGTCTGATATTGGAGCTCACACTGAACTATTTAAATAATGTAGCGGCTTGTCGTGATGTGTAACGCTTGCGTTCTTTGGGATTTCCTGCCGCCGACGGTCTGTTTTGACTGGGATAGAGACGAGCTGTATTGATTTTCCACTCATTGTTCCATTTACCAGGTATTTCAAGCAGAAAGACAGGACAGGATTTAGCATAGTTGCTGAAAGGTGTTATGTTATTGAGCAGTTAAATTGCCAGTCAGGGGTTTAACAATACATCGTTTATTTTTACCAGCTCTTTTGCTTTGAATTGTTTGTAGCTGGGATGTTTAAAACAGCATATTGTCAACACCAGCTTGTTAGAAGGTTGCCTGAATATTTAGACAGTTTTGTTATTGTTTAAAAAATATTATTAAAATGATATTAATACTATAAAATAATATTAAAAAATGTAAAAATACACTGGTTTAGAGGTGTGTTTATCAGACACAGATTTAAATGAGCGAAATCAATTGACTCCTGATCCTTTTCCAATTCATTCACCTGTTCAGTGTGTAGTCAATACGGTTAGGAATCCATGGTTCATGTGCCGTGTCATTGTACACTTTTTCTCCCAAGCTTATCTCCACCGTAATGTCATTTTTTGTATCCCAACAGCAGCATACAGTTTAGATAACACCAGGTTTTTCCCCCAACACATGAATCTGTAGATAATGTCTGCCAGCAGCGGTGCTCAGTGTGTCCAGCGCGGTTGAGTGGATATTGTTTATGGGAGGCTGAGTTTGTCAGGCGCTCTATTTCAGACCGTGTGTTGTGGCTGCGAAGGGCGACGACGCAGCAGATGTTTCAAAGCCTCAAATTGTGAAACACGGCCACACGCGAACGAAACGTTCTGTGTCAACCAAAGGGCGCGTGACCCAGAGCAAACGTTCTCTGTTTAAAAATACAAAACGTTTTTCTAATGCAATTGCTCTAATTGATCTTCAAGCGTGACATTGCAGAATTAATATTTTGCGTGTCCGTTGCTGGCTTTGGTGAGGGTTCACGTTAACAGATTTTTTCAAGGTGAAAAACACGCTAGCGTTGGTAATGAGTCTGTGAGCGTCTGCCGGCGTCTCGGTTGTGAAGCTGTGATAATTAAAGGCTCTGTAGCAGGAATAAAGGTTATGCCTGCGATGGGCTCGGCGGCTGCTAGTTCATGCAGTGCACGTGCCGACTGTGTCTGCGTGTGTGGCTGGAATTCACATGAAAGGACTCGGGCGAGGAAAGAGAGCGAAGAGAGTGGGCGGGAGACGAGTAGTTGATATGTATAATGTGACTCAGTTAAACATACCGAACTGCCAGTGTATTTCAGGAGCGTTTAATACATTTTAATTAAAACGAATATTTAAAGCCAGAGCGCAGGTTTAAAAAGCACAATTGGTATGACTTTGATACATGGTTTTTGGCCTGTTGGGTCGCCCTTAATGTAGCTTCTTCATTGAAATGGAGGGTGTATATTTGTCCAGGCTCATTGTGTACCCTCACTCTGTTACGTGTGTGTTTAATTTTTGATAAAACTAAGCCATAAATGTTTTCACTGAAGCCACCGGGTCACTGTGTCTGGACAGTAAATATTTCATCACTATACTCAGGCTAGTTCTGACTTAGCCTTCGTTTGCAGACGGCTAGTTGCAGGTTTTACAAAAAAAATCTTGTTTTCAGTGTATTTTTTAATAATCAGGTCATGATACACGCTGTTCAGTTTAGCTTTTATGTATTAGGCCTAATTTATTCAGACCTGCTTGATGAATATTTCGAGCGCCTGAAGTCTTTGAAATGTGCGCCCAAAACCTTTCACAGCCCGCTGTGGAGAATATTCAGCCATCAAAACAAACTGTGAGCCAGAGACACAGTCGTGCTTAGAATATCACAAGAGGTTGTTAAACTGCAAAATGACATTTTTCAACATTAAAGGAACAGTTAACCCTAAATTAAAACCTCAGAATTGTTGACAGAATTTTCATTTATGATTACACTGTTCCTTTAAACCATTTCCACTTCATAATAATAACACTCATTATAGGCCTTTAAACAAAGAACTTAAGCTTAATTTGCCTGTTGATTATTTTTTGCTTACTGTATTTATATAATTTAGGCTTAAAAGTACATAATGTTAATGGTGAGTCAGTTTGATCTCAGTTTGACCTCAAGAACAGATTTTTCTTTTTTTATTTACCATGTAGCGAGCGACACAAAGGCTCATATATTAAACAATTAATCTCTTATTTTGCATTGCATCAACAGGAAGTTGCACGGTGGAGTCAAGACCTTTGGTTGTGAGTTCTGCGGAAAGCAGTTTTTGGACAGTTTACGCCTGAGGATGCACATGCTGTCTCACTCAGGTAAATCTCACGCATTAACACATTACACAACAACATAACTGAGCTCACACTGTTTTTGTAGCTTAGCTGGTAAGCATTGTTAGCATGCATGAAAAGGTTACAGGTTCGATTTCCTAGGAACACATACTGATCGTGTGAAATGCTTTGGATAACAGCATCTGCTTAAATGTTAATGTAAAAGAAATCTGGCCCTTGTGTATTTTGTGTATTTATTTCATTATTTATATTTAATTGTATGTTTAACTAGTATTTATATTTAACTAGTATCAGCTTCCTGTTGCCCCGTGGGTGACCACCATGTAATCCACAGGTAACCAGCTGTAGATGAAACGTATTGCACTCATGTGTATTCATGACGCAGTGTTTGGTTATCCCTGATTTCCCATTCCGCTTTCAACTGCGTCTCAACTGTTACATTTCAGCCTGGCAGGAATCCAGTCTGGGCAGTTTGCCACATTATTAGTACAGTATGTACAGTGAGTCTTTGCCAGTTCAGTTTTTTGTATTATAATGAGGAGGTATACAACAGAAACAGGCCCAGGCAGAGGACAGCTCCAGTTGTTTACACACTTCCAGGCCCATAATTAAATGGTCATGGTGAAATGTTTGGCGTTACGTCTTACATAACTGTTTGGTATTGTTTTGCATAATGTGCTCTATTAAAATAACTTGCATTTTGCCAGCTTGGATCTTTAAAGTTTGTTATTAAGGGGTCAGTTGCATAATCACAGACAAATTGGACACAGGCTGAAAAATGAAGTTTAGAACATGGATGCTGTTGTTGTTTTAACTGTTTTTTTTTTTAGCCTTTTCTTCCTTGTTGTGTTTTAGTCGGTAACAATAAGTGGTTGGCCAATGTTTTTTGTTTGTTTTGGGTTGTGCAGTGTGGCCCTCATAACATTTAAAGATTTCAGTACAAGACTTTAGTTTTTAGTATTGAGGAAGATTTTTGCCAATTTAGTGACAGAGATAGCAGAAAAGTCACAAGAAAATTATTTGGGGAAAATGTTATTGGGCCATGTTGCAAGCTAAATTCAAACCCACAGCTCCAATCTCAGTATCTGGAACAAATGTGTGATGGTTGCTGACTGAATTCAGTACTTGACTTGAGTAAATTGTGCTTTTAAGGGGAATGTCCTGTTTCAAGTGAAGGGGAAATATACTCAGACTGGCAGCAGTGTGTGTGTGTGTGTGTGTGTGTGTGTGTGTGTGTGTGTGTGCACCTGAAGGAATTGTGAGACACACCTCACTTCCCTTTATCAGCTTAGGTTTTGGTCAAGGGTCTGACAACACCCTTCTACAAATGAACTTAAAATTTCCCTGTATCTCAGTCTCTCGCTCTGTTCCTACAAAGGCTGCATATTTAACCATCTAAGGCACATCTGACACAACGTGCTGTTATCCACCCCTATTATTCTTTCCTATATGATCTAATTAAATGTCTAATTCTTATTCTAAGTCAGCATGACATGTATTCTTACTATTAAAACAATCCCAGAATGCATTGTGGTGAGCTCTCAGAAAAAGCCTAATTGAGGTACAAAGCAATAAGGGACAAATCAAATTGAATACTTTAACCAGTTTCTCTGTGCTGTGCATTTTTATAATTAATTAGAATATTAACTTCAACTCTAGTCAAAAGCAACAAAATATACATCATTCATTTATGAAGTACCATGATGGTTAATATGACCCCTATGTAGGTATTAAGGGAGCTTTCTAGATTTTAGAACGGAGCATCTATGTCTGTCAACTGTTTCACTCATGTATGAAATCAAGTGAAAAAGGTTTATTGTTTTTTTATTCATAAACCAACCCACCTAATCTGTCATAAATCAATATCACGAACAATGGCAACAATATTCAGTCACTCCCACATTTAATCTGCTTGTAATCCAATATGGCACCTGTTCACTCACAACACAACGGCTTAAAAGAGACCTGATCTTCTTCCTGTGCTGCAGTGAAGCTGAAAAGCCCTGTCAAGACGTTTTCTCATAATATCTCTGTCTCTCTCCATCTCTTTCTATCTTTTCTGTCGTTCTCTCTCTGTCTGGGCGTCTGAGAGAAACCCTGTTCTAACAGCCTGGCGGCACGCCAACTCTTGCCTCGCGCTGATGACATCATCAGCTGCCGGCAGGTCTGGATGTTCTGCCAGCATTCTGGAGCATTTATGATCGCTCGCAGATGTGTGTCCAGGAACATACTGTACCCAAATCCTAAAATTAATCAAACTTGACTGCTCTCCAAGCCACTGCTCTCCAAAATAGCATGGAGGGAGGCTGCCGGTTGTGTTCAAAATAAAACAAAATGCAAAACGGAGACGTAAACTGCTTGCTTTTTGAGAATGGATTAGACGCTGGTGTCGCGGTTCGAGGGTTAGGAGATGTTTGGCCACACCTTTTTTTTCTCGTTCACTCCCAGCTGGGCCCGTGTCAGGTGGATTAAACAACTGCTTCTCTGGTGGTTTTCTCACATGACCTAGATTTTATGATGGACGCCAATGTATTTTTGTTTGTGGCTTTCGAGGATAAGGGTGTGTCACACAACCTGTCTATGTTGGCTAACTTCTGTGAAGTGGCAGGTGAATTTGCTCCAAAATACTCTGGAGTCTTTGACGTCAACGGCCAGATATTCAAAAGCAAGATGTTTTTTGTTATTTTGACAATTTATATAATTTGGATTTTACTGTATTTTGCAAGATTCACTGAATAAAACCGCATAAACCTCACAGACACAAGGTTGTCAACACGCTGATAAATTGCCTCTCTTTGTATTTTGTCACAGAGATTGACAAAAGGCTGCTTTAAAAAGACACTAAGCCACTCTGCTGCTTTATATGTATAGAGCTGGTTTAATGTTATGACCTTTGTGTTTCCATTATTTAATGGTTGTTTTCTACAATGACCTATTATTCGACCGGTCCCACCAATTGCGAGATAAACAACGTTGTTTTCATTTTGCCATCCAAACACTAACAATTTATGAATGGTAAATAAAGCCTTTAATTTGCTAGGGAAAAATAAAAGCAAAAATCTAATTCAGTCTTTATAGCACAGAAAAGCCCTAGATCTTCTGGCCCGTCATTGGATTTCACAGCTTTAAATCCCTACGGTTGCCAAGTAGCAGAAGCCCTTGTTTTTTAATGGTCTAATTTGGTATTCAGCACGAGATTGGATCTTATTTTTGTATGCCAGACAAAGTGTTTTGATGGAGGGTGATTGGAGCCCTGTCTGGAGGCTGTTTGGGCTGTTTTTCATAGGCTGTACAGTACACAATGTGCCTTGTGAAACAGAACACAAGCCCATTGAATATGAAGCCTGCTTCATGGTTTCTAAATGCGTGTTGAGCCTCTGGAAGGGAGAGGAAATGCCTGAGACATATGAAGCTGCGTCACGGCAGAACAAATCAGACATGCTGAAATGACACGCAGGCTTTTGAATGTACCTATGATGCCTATGTTGTTGTCTACATAGGCAACTCGATAGGATTTGAGACACATCCATAAGCAAAGCTAGAATGGTGTTGGTTTTGTTCTTTACTGATGGGTGACCAAAAATGGGGTGCAAAGTAGGTTGGAACGGTTACAAAATTTAGGACCTGTGATTGGAATTGGGATCAGAACCGCTAAATTCCTCACGAATACCATTTCTTATGAGAATGAATGATTTTTGCCACTGACAATGTGTTTTGTGAACTGTGGAGAGCGTGACATTTTTGAACGTTAACAGACATCATAAACCAGCCATGAAGTCAAGTTGATATTAACAAAAACTTAATATCAAAAACTTAATATCAAAAACTAAAAAAAAATTATAGCTAATCAAAATAATATAATTCATTTAATATTAATCATAATTTTAATGTTTGATACTTTTTTCTTTAGAATGATAAACAATTTAATACTGTTTTAATCCACCAATTGATGGTTTATAAATATCTGTGTGTTTACATACAGTACAGTATATCTCTGCGTACATTTGCAATTACGATCAGAAAAGTCAACATTTTTTACTGTAAAAGGACAGTAATAAATATATAGACAGACAACACTGCATTTCCATCCATCACAAATGTTCTCTCAGGCATAATATACGCTAAGCCAATGAGTCACACCATCAAAGTATTTTGGTGTGCGGTTTGTAATGATTCTGAAAACGAAGGCATTTTTAAACTTTAAAGGGCTCCGGGTCACCGTCCAGAAGGAACAGAACGAAAGTGTTTGTGGGAAAGACACTAATTTTAGCCGCTAGCTGGCTGCCTTCACCAAGCTTGTGGGTGCTTTAATGAATCATAATAAAGCCATTTAGGGCCAACAAAGTGAAAATAGATAGTTGACCAGCCGAAGGTCACAGATTAAAATTGTATAGATTTTAAATGTCTGTGAGTCTGAGGTAAAGAGTCTACAGGAATGGTGAAACCACAGCCGGACAGACGTTGTTTGTCCCCGACTGCAAGCCATGTGTGGTGAAGTGTTGTTCACTTTTCTGTCTGGAGAAGGTCTCGTCTCTGGCGAATTGTTCAGGAAAGTAGCGTCAGACGGCCATTTCTTTTTCTGTTGGGTGCGTGTGGTTTATGGAGAGTGCTTTTAAAGTGAAGTGTTTTTAAAGAAACATTCTGTCCTACTTCATAATGGGCCAGCAGCTCCACAGGTGGATCTGAAACTATTAATAGGTGGATTGCCTCAGGTGGCTTTTCAAGTAATGGCCATTAGAACAGTTATTTAGTCCAGTTATTAAAGATTGGTGATTGTAACTGGGTTAAATGAAATGCAGTTTTTTTTATTGTGTGTGTGTGTGTGTATGTGTATGTGAGCTTACTTAATCATATATTAGGGACAGTTTTGTACCCAAAAGTCCATGAAATCTGACAAATCTGAGCAAGTCTTATTTGAACGTCCTTATTTGTACAATTGCTAAAAAAAAGTGAATAAAGTTTTTTAAATGATAAAAATGTGCATAAAAATCTATTAAGGTTACAGTGTGGATTAGATTATCTTGTTTATAGCTATAAAAATGTGTGTGTGTGTGTGTGACCATCTAATTGCCTTTGCGGAGGCACCTCATTGGACAGGAAGTTATGCCAGTTCGCCTTGTTGCCTTCCTGTCTTTGTATATTGACTTGTGTACACTGCCTTGTGTACTAAACTTTGTACGTGATTCATGTTTCATTATGTCAAAAAGTCGGTCAAAAACATATCCAGGTCATTTTGCACCACAAAAGAAATTCAATATTAATTTAACAAATTTATGGTGATTTTTGATTTGTGAATTACGAAATGACCATTAAATAATACCTTAACCATCTCATTAGCATAATGCAAAAAAACTTCATTACTGCAATGTGAAAAATGTGTTCATGCTTCATGTGTTCATGCTTCATGTGTTCATGCTTCATGTGTTGCTTTCCATTTCTGTTGATTTAAATGTTTGAATTGGATGCAGAATGCCTCTCATTACTGTATTACATTAATGAGACTGAGAAAGTGTGCTTATCTGCCATGAAAATAATGCCTCAATGCAATTCTTAATTGTCTCAAAAACAGCCTTTATTTTCCAGATGCAAAAAATCACAGTTTTGTCTTTCGATATGTGGGGTGAAATATAACAGGCATAACAGAATTAATGAGATACGAGACCCAAAGAGACCAACCTTAGCGTTAATAAATGAATTATGGCTGACTCAGAACATGCGGTTTAGCTAGGGAACACGTAGAACTAGCCGTTCCCTAGTTTGCCTGAGGGTCCTTCAACCTGATATGACTCTCATTATTTCTTTATTGTGGTGTGATTATTATTTATTACTGTTATCTGTACACATAATAAATAGGTTCAGTTTTTGTTTGCAAGAGGAGATTTTGCATTTGTCATAAATCAGGGAGGTGATACAAGATACTTTAATATCCTTCAGGACATGTTCTGCTTCAAATCTGTTTTTTGTCTTTTATCAAGACAAGACAGGAGGAAACTGGCAGCTCTTGTAGATAAGAGCAGATCTTTGGTATTGTTAAGGGACTGTGTGTTACTGAGGGAAATTAATAATTTTTAATGTCATATGCA